>CAUYON010123988.1:0-14180 GCA_963573935.1 Arctocebus calabarensis | reverse complement strand
CCCTTTCCCCTATCCCTGTATTCCTGTGCTATAATTGGGTTTTAGCCTTCATATGAAAGCTATAAATTAGCTTCATATTAGGGCTGAGTACATTGGATACTTTTTCTTCCATTCTTGAGATACTTTGCTAAGAAGAATATTAGAACACTTTTTAAGCGGTGCTGTCCTGTGGCCAGACTGAGAAGTGTTGATTAAAACATGGATTTTGGCTTTTCTCGAATAAGTTTTCATTCAAGATGTTTTTTTCTTATGATAAGGAAGGATCTATCTATCTGCTATATTAGAGAAAATATTACTCCAGGACTAAGAAGAAACAAATAAATATCAAAGGAAAATTTATTGTATGTACATACACATGCACATATAGATATACATACAATTATATATAAATAAGTAGAACTTCCATGGTTACCACCTCCCTACATTGACCACCTCCTTAAGTTGACCAAATGTTCATAGACTAAGGTGCACCACATGTACATATCATTACAGTAGGCCTGGTTCCTTATGTTGACCAGTTTGTTACAGTTCCTTGGGTGGTCAACTTACAGAGGTTCTAATGTAGATACACATTTAATTATATAAATATATATGCACCCATGGAATCAGACTAATCTTACAAATAGTGACATTTCATTATACCATTTGCTTGTACAGGTCCCTTTCAGTGCTCATCATTGCCTTCAAGATAATGTACAAGCATCCTATAATGGTTTTTAATTCTCTTCACAAAGTACTTTCTGCTTACTGCTTTAGTTTTGTATTTATTGCTGCCCATTTTGAGTTGCATGCTCCAGCCATTTCGCATTAGTTTAATGTCATTCTCTTAAATTAAATTTTGACTTCATGTCTTTATACTCTCTAGTTCTCTTTTTCTATAATACTCTTCCTTTGACTCCATTTTTGGTCATCACTTTTTAAAGATTTTATCGACAATTAATTTTTTTTATTTCAAATGAGTATGAGAGTACAAATTTTTGGATTAAATTGTTCTCACTTACAAAGTAAAGTTCCAGTTGTAAAAGAGCCCTTCACCTGGGGGTTGTGGTATCCACCCACTCATTGTGCACATTAGGTGAGATCCTGCCAAGTGACCTCCCTCCTTCTGTCGATCATCCTCCCCCTCCTCCCTTACTCCCCTCTCCTCATCCTCTTGCCCATATTAGACTATATCTGTATATTTTATTGTTCATATGAGCATGTAATTGTTTATCTGTTGGTTTCATATTAGTATTAAGTATGTTGGGTATTTATTTTTCCATTCTTGCAATACTTTACTAAGAAGTATCACAAGAATGGAAAAATAAATATCCAATGTACTCAATATAAATACAATTTATTGATCCATTCATTGTTTTATGGACATTTGGGTTGCTTTCACGTCTTGGCAATTATGAATTGAGCTGCAGTAAACATCCTGGTACAAATGTCTTTGTGGTAACATGATTTTTGTTCTTCTAGTATCATCGCCCTGAGGTTGATTTTCCTTATATTCTGTTTCCACTTTAAATGCCACAATTAGGCAGTCATATTCTACTCTTCTCCTGTGATAGCTTTTATTATACCATACTATAATACATTCTGTGTGGTTAAGGTTCCCTGGCAAAAGGCAAAAAAAGTCCCATTCTTCTCATCTTTTGTTTTTGAGTCCCAGATACATATTAGGTGTCAAATGAATAAGCTTATTAAGTGTTTATACTTATACACAAGTAATTACAGAACATATTTGTTAACTTCATAAGTCCTATGGTTACTAATTTATAAAATTGTAAAGATCTTTAGCCTCATAAAATTAGTCCATGAGGGACAAGTTCCAACCATTTATCTCTAAGTATGATGTACACAAATAAAACCATAATTGTAGCTATTTGTTGTCTATGAGCAATAATCAGATTCTCCTCTGGGTCAATAATGGTGAAATGGGTGCTCAGAATTAAGGCAATTGACAGCTTTTGGAAGATGTGCCTGACTTGTTGATGGCTTCTGTAGGGAGGCTGCATGGTTGGTGGTCTGGGGAGTGGGTCCTGAGGCAAGCTGTGTGAGCATGAACTCCACTTTCTCACGAGGTTAGTGACAGTAGCAAATCACTGAACTTCCACAGCCTGTTTTCTCTACTAAAATATGGGTTATTCTAGAAGCTGCCTGAAGGAATTATTGGGAGGATTAGTAAAGATAATGCATGCAAAGCAGGTGGTATAGTAGAAGTTCAATATGATTCAAACATTATTACCATTACTCACCAGTATTCTCTAAATTATAAAATTGTTTCTCAGTACAAGTTAACAATTCCAGTATTGCTTTGTACCTTTACTGGAATTAACTATTATGTAAATGAAGGGTGGGTGGTGATGATAAAAATTCTTTGCTTGATGAAACTTTAGTCAGGCTCCTGATTTTCTCCTAAGCTCATCTGTGCATTTCCTCATGAGATCCAATTTTAATAAGGAGCTTGCTAAGTTAGTTTGGTGAGAACCATCCCCTCCTGATACCCATGCAGCTGATCTTCTACCATCCTCTAGGTGATTAATATCTGATCACTCTCATCATCTTCAGCAAGAATCCCCTTAGGTCAGTTTAGCCAGCATCCCCTTGTCCCTGATGTTTACTCTTAGTAATTTCCTATCCAGTTACTCCCACCGTGCTCCTTGGCTATAATTTTCCATCCACCCATGCTGTATTCAGAGTTAAGCCCAACCTTTCTCTCATTCTCCCTGCAAAATCCCATTGTAACAGACTCTATGCTTATCATGGTGGTCCTAAATAAATTCTGCCTTGCATGCAAAAGTTAATGAATAATTTTTTTTTGTTAACAGTGGGAGCCATGTTTCTCACTTTTACAGTTAGAATTTATGGGTGAGGAAGGAAAGAGGCTAATGTGATCCATGTGACAATGATTCAGAATTGGAGACATCAGTAAGAACTGATGTTGAACTTAATATAATGTAGTTTTTATGGTATATATAGAAACATTTATAGATATGTGGATATACACAGGTTAGTATTCACACATAAATACCTTTGCTGAGAGACACCTGTAAAGTGAAAATGTTCTTCTTTGGAAGAACTTTTAGTATGACCTCAGTTTTCCCTTTCCAGACACATGTTCTTTTCCTCTCAGGTAGAAGGGAAACATAGCAGCCACATTTCAGAAGCCAGTGGGAATAAAGCATCTCCAGAGATTTATGCTTTAGCTAAACCAGCCACCTCTCTCTGAAAGTGGAGAAGAATAGTTACACTCAGGGAACTTCCCTAATTTATTTGTAAAGCTTGTCTTATATCAGTCTTCCTTTAAGCTCAACTTGCCTCACATACTTCAAAGCACATGCTTTTTTATTTGAGACAGAGTCTCAAGCCATTACCCTTGGTGGGATGCTGTGGCATTACAGCTCACAGCAACCTCCAATTCTTGGGCTTAAGTGATTCTCTTCCCTCAGTCTCCCAAGTAGCTGGGACTACAGGAGCCCACCGCAATGCCTAGCAATTTTTTTGTTGCACTTGTCATTATTCATTTTAGCTGGCCAGTGCTAGGTTCTAACCTGCCAGCCTCAGTGTATGTGGCTGGCACCCTACCCACTGAGCTACTGACACCACCCCAAAGCACACTGGTGGGGTAAACAGAAGTAAGTCTGTGCTTCGCAGTCTGGGACCACAAAGCAGCTTTGGGTACAGGCTGCAGGTGCCTGGGGAGCACTGTGCACTCACTGCACAGAGGTACAAGGCTGAGTCTTCAGGCTGGGAGGTCTTGATATGCAGAGATAGTTGTTTGGCACTTTTGTTTAAGAAGAGTGTGAATCTTCCATCTTCTTTTTTATTCTCAGTTGAAATTATAGATATCAAGAATTTAGGACCTTTAGCAGAGTATTGTTTGAACCATAGGAAATAATCAAACAGGTTATTTGTATAGTCACAGTTCAGCATAGAGATTCCTCTTTCTTGGACTCTCAGGGATGGAGGATTTTGTTTAACCTGCCATTCGTCATCCTTCTGTTGACTATTTACACCTGTTTGGAAAGACAGTAACAAATTTTACATTTTGTTCTTAACAACCCCCCAGAAAGCCATGATGATCATGAAAACAAAACAAAACAAAAATTCAGATTAGCTCATCTTCTATCATTGGAGTGTTCCCTGGAGTTTTTCTACTGTATTCTAACTTCCAGATTCAACTCACAGCCTGACTGAAGACACAGAATCAGCAATGACGCTCCCAGGAGCTTGCCCATCCCTCCTGTGAAGGTGCACGCTGTCTTGTCTCTAGACAACTGCAATCTGATGTCAACTTCCCAGACTTCTTTCACTTTCTTCCACAAAACCTTCTAAATCACTGGTGAACAGCTCTGCTTTTAACTAAAGGCATTTATCTTTTTGAAAGGGCACACTGCCCCCTTTAGTCCAAATGCAAAACAAATTTCTAAAAATGTAATTCTGTATTACCTACAGATGAATGTACAATGCCTCCTCTATGAAAAAGTTAAAATAAGAGATTGTAAGAGAAGGAAAGGTTTTCAAAGAACACATGCAAATATGAATATGTATCTTTTTTACAATAATAGAGAATGATACCTGAATATAGAAAATTACATTAGGCCAAATGATTGGCACGTTGTGAATTGGCATTGTTTGGCAAACACTCCATGTTGACTGCAAACTAGTCCAACATCTATGGCAAGTTGTATGGCGATACCCTCAACAACTTAAAGTAGACCTACCATTTGGTCCAGCAATCCCACTGCGGGGTAAACTCTCTAAGGAAAAAAGGTAATTTTAGAAAAAAGACACCAGCTTTCAAATGTTTACAGCAGTGCAATTCACAATCACAAAGATGTAGAAACAACCCAAGTGCCCACCAATATATGAATGAACTAATAAAATGTGGTATATGCGTACTATGGAGTACTACTCAGTCATAAAAAATGGCTATATAGTATCTTTGATGATGACCTGAGTGGAACTGAAAAACATTCTTCTAAGTGAAACATCACAAGGATGGAGAAGCAAACATATGTACTCAGCACCAAACTGGAACTAATCGATCAACACTTAAGTGCATAGATGGATGTAAATCTCATGAAAATCATGCTGGGGAGAGGGGTAAGAAGGGTAAATTCACACCTATTGGGTGTAGTACAACTATATGGGTGAAAGGCATACTTGTAACTTTGACTCAATCTGCACAAAAATAAAATACGTAAACAAAATTTGTGTACCTCCTAATATTCTGAAATGAAAGCAATTTAACCAAAAGAATTGGTGCTTACTGGGGATGCATATGGGTATGGAGTTCTATTTAATACAATAATTATAAGTATTTTTAGCTTTGACTTTAGTATCATTGAATTCTAACATGATCTTCAGATGTGTCCATATTTTTTATGATTAAATAAGTAGAACAAGATAATGGTCAAATTCAAAATCTGGATGTCTTTCTTGAAGATAAAAATCAACCCATCAAAATTTATCCTCTGTATTATTAGATCACCCTCTTTACTAAATTATCTCTCTTCAAACTCCAACGAGATCATTTAGTGTGTTCTGTATTTTCAAATGAGAAAAACAATGATGTAATCCTATAAAATTTATAGACAACCTGAGGTTATAATTGTGAAAGTTACCAGAAGATGCAAAAAAGGCAACATATTTATTTACCTTCACACTTGGTCCACATATAGTGTATTTCTCCACAGCTCAATACAATGGAAGGAACAAAAAATTGTACTTTTGTTTCTACTTATTTATTTATTAAGAAACAGAGTATCACTCATTGCTAAGGGTAGAGTGCTATGCCATCATAGCTCACAGCAACCTCAAATTGTTGGGCCCAAGTGATCCTCCTGCCTCAGTCTCCTGAGTAGCTGGAACTATAGGTGTCCACCACCATACCTAGCTAATTTTTCTATTTTTAGTAGAGATGGGGTCTCTGTATTGCTCAGGCTGGTCTCAATCTCCTGAGCTCAGGTAATCCTCTTGCTTCAACCTCCCAGAGTACTAAGGGTTACAGGCATGAGCCAACATGCTCGGCCAATTGTATTTTTAATGCTAACTCAATGGGGCAACTAATGATGGCAGCTAAGAGTAAATCCCAAAAATATCTTTTGAAATTACTTTTAGCAAAGACAGATAACACATAATAACATAATATTTGATGCCCATTTCACCACGGTTATAAACATTTTGAATTTTCATTTGAATAATAATGAAACTAATATCCTGGGATTCACAACACCTTTATTAAAATACATTAAATACATTAATATATTAAGTCTATTAAAAATAATTACCCAGTTCAGGAAAATTGAATAAATTATCCATTTTGCACATTACATTATTTAAACTCATGCAATTCAGACTTTCTACTAAAGAAATTTTCACTAATTTATGTATCCACTTATATACTTAACATTTATTTAGTTTTATGAGATAATGGTACTATGCTTGGCTTGGGGTTTCAAATAGGATTATGAAACAATCTTCATTTTTCAATACCTAACAGTCTAAAAGAGAAAGACATATGTGTAACCACATACTTCAAACATGGCATGAGACCTGAGTGCTTTAGTGAGGAACACACAACAGTGAACCATTAGTTCTTTTGAGAGGGTAGCCATGTGCAGCAGGGAAGACCCCATAGAGGTAAAGCTCTTTAGTTTGATCTTAAGAGATAAAGGAAGACTGGCAAGTTGGGTGCATAGGAAAATGGCATTCCAGGCAAGGTAGCTACAATTTCAAAAGTTACACAGGCAAATAATACCCAGGAATGCTCAGGAAATGTACTCAGTTTACCAGAGGTCAAGTTTAGTATCTGTGTGTAGGAAATTTATGAGTTGATGTTAGGAAGGGAAGTCTCCTGCAACACACGTGGAGCTATGCATCGGCCATGTGTAAGGAGGTGATTTTCCAAGTGCAGGGGGACTATTGGACAATAATATTTTCTTTCTCTCTCCCCTCTGTCACCTCCTCCACACACACACACACATATTATTTAGGATACAAAATACAAAATACATGAAGCTCAAATTTAAGCACAGACCATAAGCCACACGTAGAATCACTGGACATGAGTGACCCTTTGTCTTGCTACAGAAAACTGGTATAATTGGGAGAAGTGTTTGTACAACACTTCAGCAAGCTTTGCGGGTGATTGTGATTTATTGGCAGCTGATTATTTTTGCTTTGTAATACTTTGAAAAAGAGAAATATACTTATCCTTGTTTATGGACATATACGAAAGTGAAATGACAACCTCCTGGCAGCTCTCATCACACTAGTGTGCCACTGACAGCACAGTAGCATGTGGCTGAATTGTCTTCTTAGCCGGCTGCCTCCATACACGGAAGGATGTCTCCTCCTGGTCCAGATCAGTGCGATGCTCTCTTTTGAGGTGTCTCAGGAGAAAGAGCAGGTCTTACATAATATACTAGATATGGCAGAAAGAACAGGGACATATGGAATGAGCAATTGAGAAGTCTCAAGTCACCTGCCTTGTAGCCATTCAGAGGCAGAAACGTGGTGTCCAGACTAACTACTGGGAGTTTCTCCTCCCAGTATCTGCTCCTGGGATATCAATGCTGGAACCAGGAAAGGTTCTCATACTAAAGAGTATATGTCATTAAAGTTATTTAAATCATATCATAGAACAATTAGAATGAAATAGAACATTTTTCTACTTAGAGTGATGATCATTACAAGAATTAATGATGCCTCAGCTATATAAGAACAAGAGGCTCCTTTTTGGAGGTGAAAGAGATTCCAAGTGCGTTAAGCTTCTGGGGAGCTTAAGGTGAGCCCATAGAATTTGTTAAATATTCAGTTTTTCCTAAGGGCTTTCCACATTAATGCAAAGAGTGACTATCCCTGCTATGATAAGTCATGTTGGCACTTTTGTTTCTAGGCGACTAATCATTCTCAAGAGCTTAAACCTCAGTCTTGCTTTGACAAACCCTATGCAGAATCCTTGGGATGGGTGACACAGCAGCTGTATCCACAAAGGAAACCGTTTCGGGGAGGGATGCGACAATTGTTATAGTAGATCTTTATTCATTTTGCATAGACTGAGCTAAGCCATCGCAGAAGTTTAAACAAGTTTCTCTTCTCTGATAAAGATTACTCAATTATATTACCAGGAATTTGTGAGACATGGGAGTTTATTCCTTTGATATCTTTATTATGACAATTCAGAATTAGATTGATATATTTTAAATTATTCATAAAATTATGTTGCAAGTAATTTATTTTAGAGAAGAGTTTTTAAATTAAAAATAATTCCTAAATTCTTGTGTAGTGATAAATTTGTCTCCTTAATCCCAATATTTCATGAAAATACAGAAGACCATAACCTTATCACTATTTTTCCCTCTTCTGTCCCTTGCAACTCATATTGCTAAAGGCATTTTTTGAAGGTCTATGCTTTTCCTGATTGTACTAGATTTACAATTGTTCTTTTTTCCAATAGGTATCCTCTGCAGCAAAATGGCCTGCCACTCAGGGTTTGTTTGTGTCTGGTTTTAGGTATTACTAGTGTATTTTTAGGTATTAATAGTGTATTTTAGAGTGCTGCAGGAGCGGGGACGGTGTCTAATTGCTCTTAGAAATGAGTGCTGTGAATGGAGGTTGTAGTTATTCAAATTACAGCCAATGGAGATCCATGGCTGTGGGAACCAGTCTCTGGTGCTCTATTCTCAGGAAAGTGATTTCCTTGGAAGAGAGACTTTGTCCTTTCCATATTCCCAGTACACAGCATATATTAGGACACACACTAAGTTCTGAGTATGCCATATGGAAGTGGTTTCCACTTCAATTTTAATTTTTTTTAATCCGTTATGTTAGGCATTTCCTCAACTGTTTCTAATCTTCACAATAACACTGTAAATTAAATACTTATACTTATTTCCTGCAGTACACCTGAGGAAACTGATGCTGGTAAAGTTACTATAAAATGCCCGAAGTTACATAGCCAGTCAGTGGCAGAGCCATAAGAAACCCTCTCTCTTTTTACCATGTCACTTTTCAGGGAGAAAGACATGTAAGCACAGTGGTTAGGAAAAGACATTGGACAATCTTGCCAGGAAAGTAAAACAAAATCTGCCGCCAACCTATAACACTTCTTCATAAAGATAGAAGAGAGAGGAAATAGTTTTATTATTGAATAATCTTTGAACCCAAATGTGATGTACATCACAGGCAATCCACTGAAGAGATTACAAAGACAAAAAGAAATCTTATCCTTTTTTACAGTCAAGCAGATGCAACTCATCACATATAATTTCTCAAGATAAACCGCAACTAGTCCTCAAGAAAGAGGACTTGACAGCACCATTTTTCACACATTCATCCTCCATTTACTTGGTAATTGGGGTAGCCACCTGTGTTCTCTAATTGTCTTTATATGAAGGAAAATTTTCTCATATATTTATGACAGGGGGGAGGTTGGCAATTTGGAGCTAAGTGCCAGCTGAAGTTAGGCTTTTAACCTCCCACAGAAACTGGGTGATTCAGGTGCTATCTCCCTTGATCACTGCATTTTGAAAAAATGGCTCCCAGGTGCTTGTGAAAGATAGTGATGGGTTGTAAAACTGGGAAAAGGTTTATTTAGCTTTTAAAAAGATTTACATCCATTTCAGAGGGACAGAGAAAGAATTCACAATTACAAGTTTTATAAAATAAATGTTCTAAGAAAACGGAGGGAAGAGTGTCTCTTCGTGTTTGCAACTGGGAAAATTAAAATTGTTTTCTTATTGCAAGGGTACATGTCAAATCTATTAAGAGAAGAGTATAAATGTCTTAACACAACAATTAAGTAAGCGAGGTGAAGGCTATGCCAACCAGTTTGATATAAGCACTCCAAATTATATATAAAATCAGCACATTGCTTTCCATAAATGCATTAATGATTTGCTTACAGAGTTATGATTTCATAAAAAAACAAATAAAATAAAAATGTTTTCTTATTTTTAATTTGCATTTGCCCCTAACATCTTCAGAATGAAAGAGTTCAATGTGATATTATTTTTTAGGGGATGTTTTTTGGAATGGGTTACTGAGTAGTAGAAGGTCTAAAAATAAGAAAACTAACCTTTGGAATCTAAAAGTAAGAAAAATTGGGTGGCGCCTGTGGCTCAGCTAGTAGGGCACCGGCCCCATATACTGAGGGTGGCGGGGTCAAGCCCGGCCCCCGCCGAACTGCAAAAACAAAAAATAGCCGAGCGTTGTGGCAGGTGCCTGTAGTCCCAGCTACTCGGGAGGCTGAGGCAAGAGAATCGCCTAAGCCCAGGAGTTGGAAGTGGCTGTGAGCAGTGTGACGGCACGGCACTCTACCAAGGGCGATAAAGTGAAACTCTGTCTCTACAAAAAAAAAAGACAATGACAACTACAACCAAAAAAAATGGCCTGGCGTTGTGGAGGGCGCCTATAGTCCCAGATACTTGGGAGGTTGAGGCAAGAGAATCAACTAAGTCCAAGAGTTTGAAGTTGCTGTGAGTTATGATGCCCCAGCACTCTACCAAGGGCAACATACTAAGACTCTGTCTCAAAAAATAAATAAATAAATAAATAAAGTATTTTGCATAGTCATTTGCAAGATAAGTGATGATACATAGGGGTGTAATTTGGGACCAGAATTAAGTAAAATTTGTTTCCTGAAATGGGATTAAAGCTAGGCTCCTTGCCACATTAGAAAAAGTGTCTAATCCCTTAATGAATCAGTCATTACCTTTTTTTTTTTTTTTGAGACAGAGTCTCACTATGTTGCCCTCAGTAGAATGCTCTGGCGTCACAGCTTACAGCAACCTCAAACTCTTGGGTTTAAGCAATTCTCTTGCCTCAGTCTCCAAAATAGCTGGGACTACAGGCACCCGCCGCAACACCCGGCTATTTTTTTATTGCAGTTGTCATTGTTGGTTAGCAGGCCTAGGCCAGGTTCAAACCCTCCAGTCCCAGTGTATGTGGCTAGTGCCCTAACCACTGAGCTACAGGTGCTGAGCCTAGTCCACCTTTTAAAGAAATACTTAATGTGATAAATGTCAGACAACAAAAGAATTTGGGCAACTTCATGAATTCATGGTAACAGAAGTCAACTACTGGGCGGTGCCTGCAGCTCAAAGGAGTAGGGTGCTGGCCCCATATACCACAGGTAGTGGGTTCAAACTCAGCCCCAGCCAAAAACTGCAAAAAAAAAAAAGTCAACTACTCTGATTTTAGAACTTGCACTAAACTCCACTCATCTAGGCTTAGAATTAGGGTAGCAGCACCAGTTTGGAATCCTTAACAGAATGAACTATCATACTCTTCTTTTTTTCCTTTGTTTTTTTTGTTTTGTTTGTTTCTTTAGACAAGCTACAGTGCCTGCCATCGCATCAACCTAGCTCACAGCAAACTCCTGGTTTCCAACAATCCTCCCGCCTCAGCTTCCTGAGTAGCTGAGACAACAGGCCCCCACCATAGCACTGATTAACTTTTCTATTTTTTTTTTTCTTTTAGTAGAGACTGGTCTCACTCTTGCTCATGCTGGTCTTGAACTCTTGAGTTCAAGGGATCCTCCCACCTCAACCTCCCAGAGTGCTAACTGGGATTATAGGTGTGAGCTACTGGACCCGGCCTCCATCCTCTTAAATTCGTTATTCAGGATGAGTGTGGTGGGTCCTGCCTATAATCCTAGCACTCTGGGAGGCCAAAATGGAAGGATCACTTGAGTGCAGGAGTTTGAGGCTAGTGTGAGCAAGAGTGAGGGACCCCCCCACCTCTACTAAAAATAGAAAAAAATTAGCCAAGCATCATGGCAGGTGCCTGTAGTCTCACCTACTTGGGAAACTGAGGCAGAACTCTCACTTGAACTCAGAAGTTTGAGGTTGCTGTGAGCCATGACACCATAGTACTCGAGCCTGGGGCAACAGAATGAGGACTGTCTCAAAAAAAGCAATCAGGTTTGGCGCCAGCCACGTACACCTGAGCTGGCGGGTTCAAATCCAGCCCATGCCTGCCAAATAACAATGACGACTGCAACCGAAAAACCGCCGGGCGTTGTAGTAGGTGCCTGTACTCCCAGCTACTTGGGAGGCAGAGGCAGGAAACTCACTTGAGCCCAGGAATTGGAGGTTGCTGTGAGCTGTGATGCCACACAGGGTGACATCTTGAGACTCATCACCCTGTGATGCCACACAGGGTGACAGCTTGAGACTCTGTCTCAAAAAAAAAAAAGAAATCATTATTCAGATCACATGATTTACTAAATTATTTTGGCTTGGTTATTTGTAAAAGGAATGTTTGGAAAATGTACAAGTTCTGACAATTAAGTTTGTGAACTTGCCACTGTACACTTACATTGACAGAACAGCACAAACAACTCAGTGAGGTTTCACAACCTTCGTATATCAGTGTCTCACAGTTACGTTCTTGTTGACATGTGGTAGCGGAGTGGTATTAATTATTGTTGCATGTTTTTGTGTGCCATGCAAAAAATGTCAGAACTTGAATTAGAGCAACAAATAAACATTAAATTTCTTGTTAAAACTTGGGAAGATTGGAAGAAATCACAAACATGTTAGTCCAAGTTTCTGGGAATCATTCCATGAAGAAAATGTCAGTATACAAATGGATTAAGTGTTTTTTAGGGGAAGAAAATGTCACTGATGAAGACAGATCAGAGCAGCCAGTAGCAAGTAGAACTGATGAAAACTTCACAAAAATTAGTCAACCTGTCAGCTAACTATGAGAAGCATAGCAGACCAAGTAAATATGTACAGAAACCCAGTTAGGAAAAACTTAATTGAAAATCTTGTATTGACAAAGGTATATGCATAAATGGTCACAAAGAGCTCATGAGGAACAAAAGCAAAGGAGAGTTGAAGTTTGCCAAGACCTTTTGAAGATGCAAGAAAATATTTTGGGCCATGTTATCACTGGCAATGAAACATGAGTGTACCACAGCCCTGAAACAAAGAGTCAAAATGTTGCTAACTTTTTTTAATATCAGAGGGACTGTTTATTATGGATTTGTACCAACTGGACAGTTAACCAAGTTTACCATTTGGACGTACTGAAAAGGCTGCATGAACAAGTTGGACAAAACTTTTCACCACCGACCCATGGCTCTTGTATTACAACAATGCACCAGCTCACACAGCACTGTCTATGAAGGAATTTTTAGCCAATAAACAAACAACTGTATAGGAACACCCTTCCTACTCACCTAATCTGGCCCCCAATGACATTTCTGTTTATCCGAATATAAATGAAATATTGAAAGGAAGACATTCAGCATGTCAAGGGTTAATATGACAGCTCTGATGGCCGTTCCAGATAAAGAGTTCCAAAATTTTCAATGAAGGGTGGACTTGATGCTGGCTTCACTTCATAGCTTCCCAAGGGGAGTACGTCAAAGGTGATCATAGTGATATTCAAGAATAAGGTAAACGGCACTTTTTCTAGGATGAATTTGCAAACTTTATTGTCGGATCTCATAGAAAGAGTGCTAAACTGGAAATAGTAAGATCTGCATGGAGTCCTTGAACTCTAAGGCTTATGAAAGCACTACACATATGTAAAATGCCATCATTATTCTATGAGTTTATATCACCCTAATCCATTGAGGTTTCATTAGTACCATGTTTCTTTCTCTTTGTGCCATATTTCTCTCTCTCTTCCCTTTTTTTTCTTTTGAAAGGATTTAAGTAGAACACCTCAGCATCTCAGAACCATATTTACAATATTAATGAACCAGGCTCGGCACCTGTAGCTCAAGCGGCTAAGGCACCAGCCACATACAGCAGAGCTGGCAGGTTCAAATCCAGCCCAGGCCTGCCAAACAACAACTACTACAACCAAAAAATAGCCAGGTGTTGTGGCAGGCACCTGTAGTCCCAGCTACTTGGGAGGCTGAGGCAAGAGAATCACTTAAACCCAGGAGTTGGAGGTTGCTGTGAGCTGTGACACCAAGGCACTCTACCCAGGGCGACAGCTTGAGGCTCTGTCTCAAAAAAAAAAAAAAAAAAAATTTAATGAATCAAAATTTGGGGTAGTTACCCAGTGAACACCAAGCTTCATGCTTGGAGATCTGTGATAATGGCAGTGACACAGGGCGGAAAGTCATAATAGATCAGAGGTAAAGAGAAGTTTTCCTTTTAATATTTATAACTAAATGAGATGGGGAAAGTAAAGTTAATCAAAAGAGGCAATTGGAATGAAATCAT
>CAUYON010123986.1:0-15662 GCA_963573935.1 Arctocebus calabarensis | reverse complement strand
TATGTTGGGACAGACATGTGCTCTATCTTTGGCAAATAAAATTCTTTCTTCATATTCCACATGGGATGTATTTAAAATGATATAAGTGCACAACTGCAGTCCAAGATGACGGAGGGAAGAGGAGGGAGAGGGGAGGGGAGGAGAAAGGGGAAGGGGAAGGCCAGGAGGAGTGAGGGTATTTGGTAGGACCTCATGTAATGTGCAGAATGCAATGGTATATTTCAAAACTATTAAGAATACAGTATAAATGTCTTACCACAACAAATAAGTAAGCGAGGAGATGGCTATGTTAATCAGGTAGATGTAAGCATCCCACATCGTATATCAAATCAGCACATTGTACCCCATAAATCCATCAATGTACACAGTTACGATTTAATAAAGAAAAAAAGGTGGAGGCTGAGATTAGAGTTATGCTATCATAGCCAAGGAAGACCAAAGATTGCCAGCAACGACCAGAAGCTAAAGGAGAGGCAGAAGATAGTTTCTCTCTCATTGTCTCCAGAGGGAAACAACCCTGACTATAACTCGATTTTAGACTTCTGGCCTGTAAAACTGTGAGAGAACAAGATTCTGTCATATTCACACACCGGTTTGTGGTATTGTGTTAGTACAGTCCTAGGAAACCAACCTGTCCAGGAAACCAGACAGCCCTCATCCGTACGCATATGGTAATTCTGAAGTCTGACCGCCTCAGTTCACATCTTGCCTACCAGGCATTAGTCGTGTGACCTTGGGCAGACTGTTTCTCTCCTTTGGATTCATTCGCTCGTTTATCAAATAAGAATGAAAATAATTCCTACCTCAAAGTTCTGGCATAAGAGTTCAATGAGTTAATATAGGTAAAGTACTTAGAAAAGCTTCCAGTACTTAGTAGTAAATACTCAATAATGTTATCAAGAGGCAAAATTACAATTAATTTAGTGTAAAGATACATGATTGGCTTTTATTTGCAATTCTAGAATTGAGCAACACCTTATTCCCAAGAGCTGAGCAGAAGAGTCTACAAAGTCACCTTTATAGAGGGGAAAGGGCTGAGAAAAGCAGAAACAGAGAACAAAGAGCAGATTGGTCCTTTTCTTCTAACTGTTAAAAAAGAGGGGACTTCCTTACCATGCTGGCTAAAACTGGTCGGTTTGGAGATGTGGCTATTAACCTCTTTCTCTCTCCTGATTTCTTGGAAGTACATATAAACAACTTCATTTCAGCTTAGTGGCCCTGAAACTTCAGGACGAGTAACTGGATTTTGGTTTGATCTGCTGGGCTGAGTGCAGGAACTTGGTCCAAACCAATGACCTCCTATACATTTTATTTAACGATACTTATTACAACTTATAGATTGTCTCTGTATTCTTGTATCTTCAAAAGCATCTCATTTCTACCTTCTTACTTCACAGGAAGATTTGTGACAATGGACATGAATTATTTTTCTAAAAAATGAGGCAGATGTACTGAATAAACACATTTCTATCATTATTCTTTTATGTCTACTTAGGCTTCAACAGCTAAGGGAAATCACAGCCTTTATGAAGAAACTCATACTTTTTTGTGTGTGTGACAACTGTAACTCAATTCTGGTTTCAATGTGTTTCTGCCATTACTCCCAAGAAAACTAATGGAAAAATAGTTGATGAATACCATTTATTTATTTTTTTGAGATAGCTGATAAAAAATTATTTATTATCTAAATAATAAATCAGAAGCCTAATTTTTGGAGTTTTACAAACGTAAAGAATAGAAGATGTGCAGCAAATTCTAGAAATAAAATCTTTGTGAGATCATGATAAATAAAAATGCCTTCCAGTTCTGTTAATTTTTTCCTAACAATCTTGGTTCTATCACAGAATCTGGGAGCTGCACATTTGAAGTTTTCCACTGTGGATAAGGTGAACAGATTCTGTCTGTTCCAGGTGATGATGTAACATAAGACATGTCACCAAACTTCCGTCAACATCTGCTTGTTCTTCTGAATTACAAGGAACTCATGACCTCTGCCTATGGAGTTCTCGCAAAACTCACAGGATAGGATACAAGTCAAGAAAGATGGATAGAATCGGGCATGTAGCAAGTGTTCAATAATGTTCTGAAAACATTATTCTTAGCCCAATGACATTTTGCCCTGACTTTCCTTGACTTTAATTATTTTAACATGAAAGATGTCATCATCTTCTACAGCTTAGTTTATATGCTTAACATCTAGCTCCAGAAACATGATAAATGAAGCCCGTGAAAACATTTCTCCAAGGAGAAGCAACCCACATAGCTAAAAGACAACTAATAAAAATGCTCGCCTTTTTCAAACATTTTTTTTAACTTGAGGGTGAAATTGTGTATCCATGCTTTGCCAACTATCTACTTTCTGAGGCTAACTTGAGTCATAGGCACACACGGGTCAGCAAACACAGCAAAAGAGAAATAAATACTTTTGCCTAAAGTGACACCACATCTCTAAGAGTAAATCTCCTCTGAGCTGATCTCTTCTAAAGCACGGATATTTATTTTTATTCTAAAGTCACTCTGAATATCCCATTTAAAATCTTCACAGCAAACTTCTATATGTAAGCCATCCAGAGCTTTAATTAGAAAAATCAAGGCATTTTGAACTTTTACTATCTATTTTTTGACTATCAGTCCCCTTGGAAAATACATAGTCACATATATTTCACGTATTGGAAAGTAAATTTATCAATACTAACTTTGGGCAGAATCCATCTTTATTTACACCAAAAATAACAGGTTAGTGTTCATTAGAAATATGAACATTACAAAAGTGCAAAATTGAGAAAGTGATTTGAGAATTCAGACTTCAAGGAAAATTCAGAAAAAGCAGAAGGGAATGCGAGAGGCTCAAGAAGGGCAACCCCTTGTGGACATGTCTTCATGAAGTTCTAGTTCCACTTTGTTGACCCGAATGCTATTGCTAAGAAAATAGTGGTGAAAAGTTAGCATAGAAATTGGCATTTGTGATAATTTCTTCCATTCACCAGGACCAAAGTGAAGCAGGAAGATTGGAGAAATGATGGATAAGAAAGAAAGAAAAGGAAAATGGAAGAAAAGGCTTTTAAGGGACTCCGGTAAGGTATGTGCCCCTTAAACAGCTGTCTTGTCAAGAAACGCTGATAAGTAATTACCCTACAGGTTTTCAAAGGGAGGGTAAAAAGGAAGGATGTGGGTAAAATTCAGAGATGACTATACTCTGGAAAGCATATTCAATTTCTTGTTGTTCTTATAACCCAATTTGCGAATTACAGCAAAAGAACACAACTGTAATAAAACTGTAATTAAAATTAAAACATTCGGAGCAGTATAAATAAACACACTGAAAATAGAAAACTATACATAAGATAGCTTTAAAAAGTTGAAAAAGACTGCCTCATAAGTAGTTTCTTCTGAACAGATGTCTTCTTATTTAAAACAGTTTTATAATTATTTATTTAACTAAGTCTAAATGAAGGCATTGTCTACTTTCTAGCATTTTGCTACTCCTGTGAATTATGTTTATTAGTCAATTTATCACAGCTAGAATTAGGTAGCTCCAACCTATGTGAGCATACGCACATATGCACACACATACACACACCCGGACACATGTGCTTTGTGAAGGATTTTATGTTTGCCCAGAAATATGGGAAGTCCCTGGGCAATGAATGAGATGGGTTCTGTAGGTTTGTTCTTAAGTTGAATTTGTACATAAGTCAGAACAAGTACATTTACATATTGCCCATAGTAAGACCCATTCTTAAGTGTGAGAAGACTTACACTGTCAGATGCCTATAACTTGGGGACTTCCTATTAGCTTCTGTTTATAAGAGTGAATTGAACCTGAACCTAAGTCAGATGTTCATAACTCAGGAACTGCCTTATCATTGCTATCTGTTTCATTAACCTTTTGTTTTCTATATGGACTTGCAAGGATCCTCTCCACAGGTTACTCCAACCACCAGACTAAATACGGACACTCCTTTAGATCAATAAAGCTGAGATAATAAAAAGTAGCAGCTTCCTTTATCCTCAGGCCTGACAAGCTCAGCCTGGGAAACGAAGAGGTGTACAATCTGGAATCTAACTGCCCATTACAAAGGAGTCAGGTGTCTTTGTAAATGTTCCCAATTTAAATTTATTTCATGTGGTTAGCTGTTTTTTCCCTACCCCTATGTGAAAATTCAAGAAGTTCCTGTGACTTTAAATAGCTATTAATCTATTAAAATTCTTTCTATTACTTTCAGTCACAAAATAGTCTCGATTTAATAAAGTCTTGCATTGCATAACAACATTTTGGTTGGTGACAGGCCACATATATGATGCTGACCCCATATGATGACAATGGAGCTGAAAAATTCCTATTGCTTAGGGATGCCGCAGCCATCGTGACGTCACACCTTAAGCATTACTCGTGTGTGTGTGTGTGTGTGTGTGTGTGTGTGTGTGTGTGTGTGTGGTGGGGGGACGGGTATTGGGGTAAACAAACCTACTACACTGCTGGGCATACATAAGGAAAGCACATAATACCTGATAATAATGATAAATGACTGTGTTACTGGTTTATGTATTTATTACACTTTTTATTTATGTATTTTTATTTGTGTATTTATGTATCTGTGTTACAGGTTTATGTATTTATTACACTTTTTATTATCATTTTAGAGTTTCTTTCTACTTACTTTTTAAAAAGAAAGTTAAGTGTAATAATAGCCGCAGGCAGGTCCTTTAGTAGGTACTCAGAAAAAAGAATTGCTACTACCACAGGAGATGACAGCTCCATGCCTGTTATTGCCCCTGAAAACCTTCCAGTGGGACAAGTTGTGGAGGTGGAAGGCAGTGACACAAGTCATCCTGACCCTGTATAAGCCTAGGACACTGAGTGTTTGTATTTTAATTTTTAAAGGTAATTTGTTTTTTTTGTTTGTTTTTTTTGAGACAGAGCCTCAAGCTGTCACCCTGGATAGAGTGACAATTCCTGGGCTCAAGCGAGTTTCTTGCCTCCGCCTCCCAAGCAGCTGGGACTACAGGGTGCCCACCATAATGCCTGACCATTTTTTGGTTGCAGCCGTCATTATTCTTTGGTGGGTCCGGGCTGGATTCGAACCCACCAGCTCAGGTGTACCTGGCTAGCACCTTAGCTCTTTGAGCCACAGGCGCCGAGCTGTGTCTTAATTTTTAATCAAAAAAGTTTAAAAGGAAAATAAATTAAAATAAAATAAATAGTCAAAAGCTTATAGAGTACAAAGAAAAAGAAACTTTTAACAATAAATTTAGTGTAGCCGTAATGTAGAAATGTCCCAGGCCCTCATATTCACTCACCACTCATCTGACACACCCAGAGCCATGGCCAGTTCTGGAAGCTCCATTCATGGGACATGCCCTATAGAGATATACCATTTTCATTTTTTTATTCTGTACTTTTTCTAGGCTCAGATATGTCTAGAGACACAAATCCTTACAATTGTGTTACACCTGCCTATAGTATTCAATACTGGCTTGCAACCTTGGAGAAACAGGTTGGCATAAGTACATGGCATGATGTTTGTACAATGACAAAATCACTTAAGGACACATTTCTCAGAATGGATCCCTGTGGTTAAGTGACTCATGACTGTAATTAAACTATAAAGGACCTCATCGTTATAAAGGACCTAATAATCCAAACTCTGAAATTTCTCCCAAGTTCATTGGGGCACATGCTGCAGGTCAGAAATCTTTGGCTGCTTCTCCTTTCTCATGGTGCTAATTCAAGTTTCCGAACCATCCAGGATCGAAGTTAAGGAGGGAGAAGGGGAGGAGAGCGGGCCAGGTAAGCTCTTCCTTGGCAGGCACTGTCGTTATGATCTAGCATCAGCACTTGTTCAAAATGCATTTTCTCTTTAGGTGCTTTCAGAGCATTTTTGGAGAAGGCTTCTATCCTGTGATCTGAAGCTGCCTTGGCAGAGGGGAACATATCTCTGTTCAGACTGTTCATTATCTCTTTGACTCCTGAAATGCTGACAGTACTCAGAGCTTCTCCTTCCTGGCCTTTTCTGGACGGGGTCTATAAACAGCTCCACACCAGCTCTCCCTCAGAAATGACCCACTCCCAAGGCAAAGCCTCTCCGCTTCAGATACCTCGCTTGGATTCTGTTGTCATTCCCTCCTTCCTTCCTTTAGATTTCCCAGCTGAGAACCAGACATGGGTCTACATTTGGCCCCATACTGCTGGGAACACAGATTCGATTCACTTGAGTGGGGTGCAGGTGCTCCACCCTGGTGGGGGGAACCCACAAATCAACAGCAGCTCTCTCCAAATTGCCGACCCCTTTTCTCTCTCATTTGTCAACATTTTACATTTTTGACAAGATGGATTTCTTTTATAAATCCTACAGCAAGTCTGCTGTCCCTGTGGAACGTAGAATTTACATCTTGGTGACTGAGCCCAAATGTGCAGTTTCATTTTCTGTTACAAATGCTTAATAATCTCCCTCTCTGTGTTTTCATTTATGTTGTTTGCTGCTCTGGACTCTATCTGTTCTACCACAGCTCATTTATCCAAATCCCAGCTCTCCTGCAAGGTTTACCTTGAGTTCCATCTGGTTCATGATCCCTTGCCTGACTGGTTAGATTTTTCTAGAGTTTTCTTCTGAAGCTCTACTCTACCGGCAGTATTACTGTCATCGCTACATGGAGTTGCCCTTAGCATTTCTTCTTCATGTACGACAAACATAGTCGCCTTCATGAGACAGAGTGACTCTATGGTCGACAAACTGAATTGTGCCTGAAATATGAAAATATTTTTTAAAACATGTGCTGAGCCAAAGGGTAGATGATAAATTCAGGAAAAGCAGAAAAAAGAGAGGCAAATGGTAGGCATGCACACCCAGGTCCAGTAAATTTCTTCTTTCTTTTTTTCCTTTGAATCAGAGTCTTACTCCACTACCATGGACTACCATGGTGTCATGGCTCAGAGCAAACCCCAATTCTTGGACTTGAGCAATCCTCTTGCCTCCTGAGTAGCTGGGACTATAGGAATCCACCACAATGCCCGGTTAGTTTTCTGTTTTTAGTAAAGATGGGGTTTCACTCTTGCTCAGGCTGGTCTCCAACTCCTGAGATCAAGGAATCCATCCACCTCAGCCTCCCAGAGTGCTAGGATATAAGCCTGAGCCACTATGCCTGGCCATGAAGCCCAGTTTTAATCTGGACCAACTATTCTCCAGGACAGCAACTATAAACTCTGACATTTACGTTCACCCCGTATTGACAACCAAAATTTTCTTAAGAAAAATGTACCTGTTTTGGACAACTTCACTGAATTCTATTTATTCAATTGGAAAGAATAAATAAAAATCAACAGAAAATGTGATGAACAAATAGGCTTGTTGAGGAATTCTTGCCACAATGAAAGATCATTTTTCTACCTTGTTTAATTGAATCCATAGAACCTATATTTACCTTTGCTTCCTCTGTACTTCAGAAAAAGTCATAATAATGGGAAAGTCCTTGAAATTGAAGTCCAAAATATAAATTCAAATATCAGATTTACTACTGTGTCCTTGAGTAGGTCACTAAGACTTTTAGGGTCCTCAATCTGTTAATTTGCATGTGGACATATGAATATCTGCCATGTTTACCCCATGAGGTTGATGTAAGGCTCAAACAGGCAACATATTGAGAAACATTATAAAGTATTATTATCTGAGACAGAGTAGTTCAGGTTCAGGTCCAGTTCAACCGTAACTAACAGTGCAACTTTAGGCAAACAAACCCCTTTACCTCAATTTCTTCCTGCACTACATGAGACAGGTGATTTTAAGTTTCCATCTCTATGAGTCTATGATCACACACTGGAAAAGCTAATGAGAAAATTCTCTAACAGGTTTTTGTTTCCTCTGAAAGTGGCATTCACTGATTAGGTGCTCATGATTAATTTTAGACTCTGTCTTGCAAATAAAAGAAAGTTACCATTTACTAGGTGTGAGCAGCCTCCCGTCCCTTATGAAATGAGGTGTGGTATTAATTTATCAACTACATATCCGAATGTTAAATGTCGGCAGGTGGCAATCACGACGAATTATGAGAATCAGTAGCTGGTATAAAATCTGAGCATAAAAGTACCATGTGAAAAGAATCTACCCTTAAGATAAATAAGAACAGAGTCTGAGCTATATGACTTATAGCCCATGTTAAAATACGAATGTAAGATTACAGCTCAACACCGAGGCACAGCTGCCCTTGTCTGACACTTGGAAATCCTTTTAATATCTTGTTCTTCTGCAGTGCTAAACTTGGGTTCTGTGTACACTGCAACTAAATATAGACTAGACAATGGTCTAGGCCACACAAGCTTGTTGCTCTAAATACCGCAAGAGCAGGGATGTTTGTGTGCTATATTCACCCATGTATTCCAAACACCAGGAACACCACCCCACACATAAGAAGCAATGACTAAATATGTACGAATAGATAAACTTGCTTCCATTTCCTGCTCTGAACAGATAAACTACACTCTTTTTAGAACTTTTTGGACTTTGTCATTAACTTCCTTCTCTTAGAAAATAAAGCGAGGTAAACCACAAGAATTTAATCACTGATAAGCCTGGTAAAAGAGATAATCTGGGGCCACAATAAATGGCCAACATGAATGCTGGAAACCTATTTTTCACCTGAAAATAATCTGAATTAGAAGTAAAGCTTCTTTCA
Source organism: Arctocebus calabarensis (assembly GCA_963573935.1). NCBI lineage: Eukaryota > Metazoa > Chordata > Mammalia > Primates > Lorisidae > Arctocebus > Arctocebus calabarensis. The sequence goes on along the minus strand of CAUYON010123986.1, from coordinate 6,992 downwards.
GTGTAAAATTACAAAATAAATAGGACAAAGTCCAAAGCTGAAGAACTGTTCTTTACAGGCGACCAAAGAGAGCACTTCAAACGGTGGAAGAGATCCACATACAATTCATAAAATGGGATTAAAAATACATGAAAAAGGAGCTATTAATAAATGTGCCTTGTGTTTCTTCCTTTTAAAACTCAAAACAGTGTGGTCGGCCTCGTACCCACATCAAAGGACATCAACAAACTGAGAGACGGAGAAAGGAAGACTCAGCTCAGTATCTCTCTCCTGGTGCCCAAAAACATCTCACAAAAATGTTCTTTGAACCCAACAATAAACTTAGAAAACCAGAAACAGAACAGGAAGATAAAGCCACAAGAGAAAACAACCACGACATCACCACACCCCCTTCCCGATTTCTCCAAAACAATTTTCTTACCAGATGAATACAATAAGTCCGAGGGTTCTATATTTACTGCATGAGTCTTGGTTGCTGCACAAATTGATAGAAATCTCGTCTGCAGCAAAACACAAGCCTCTAGCAGGAAGTATGCCAGCTTATAAAATAGAAGGCCTGAGGCAGAAAGTGGTCCAATGAAAGGATGAACGAATCAGTGAGCAAATGAATGTGTCTAAGAGAATTTCAGAATAATTCAGTCTCATCATGACTTATTCGCCTCAACCTACCCATGTAAGAACTTACTTTAAAAAGGAAGGTATGTAACTTCAAGGTACTGAGACTAGTTTTAAAAATTCTCCCTGGTAAAGGGCAGGGAGATATTCTGAAGAAAAATGACTGAATCCAGATACAAAAAAAAGTCATAAAAAGAAAAGTGCCAGCACAGGTAAGCTGGGGAAAGGCTTTGGGAGTTTTGAAGAAAGGTTCTAGTGGGCCATAGAGTCATCTACCATGCTGTGACTCAGAAAGAGGATTTTTCAATGAAGTTTTGCTCCATGTTATCAATGAAACTTCCATGCAGTTTCTTTAAAAGCTGTAGCAAGGATCTGACTCATTTTACAATCAGGTCTACGTGTCATTTATTCATTTATTCGATGAATATTTAATGATAGAGGCAACTTCTTAGGACTGTGCTTATATAAAAGGCCACAGAGTCAGGCCTTCAGGAGGAAGTGAGAAAGCCCAGCATGATGATACAGGTTACCGCAAGAAAACATAGAGAATAGGAGAACTGCAGTTGACCCTTGAGAAACAACACGGGTTTGAATAGCACAAGTCCACTTAACTACAGATTCTTTTCAGTGAAGTTACCTGGCATGTACCCACCATTCCTGCCTCCCCCCACCTCCTCCAGTTCTTCCCCATCAGCCACCCCGAGACAGCAGGACCAGCCCCTCCTCCTCTCCTCAGCCCACTCCACATGAAGATGATGAGGATAAAGACCTCCACTTAATGAAGTGTAATGAAGTATATTTTCTCTTCCTTATGATTTTCTTAAAAATATTTTTCTCTAGCTTACTTTATTATACATATTAATAGAGTATTTCTATGTAATACATGTTACATAGAAAACAAGTGTTAATCAACTATTGATGTTATGGCTAAGGCTTCCAGTCAACAGTAGGCTATAAAAGGTTAAATTTGGGGAGTCAAAAGTTATAAGTGGATTTTCAACTGCATGGGTGGGGGTCGGTGCACCTAACCCCTGTATTGTTCAAGGATCAATTGTATATTCTAATAATCTTTCCTGTTCCGTTCTTTGAAAACATCCTTCTATAGAGGATGTGTTACAGCCATTATTATGAAAAATAGTATAGAGGTTCTTCAAAAACTTAAAAATATAATTACCCTATGATCTAGTAATCCTATTTGACCTAAATGAATGCTGATAATGAAGTTTGAAGATTCATCCTAGATAAAGTGCTATGTATCTCATTGCTGAATATCACTATGATCACCTTTGAAGTATCCCCAATACTTGGGATAGCTATGCACCAATGCCAGTGCCTGCTGTACCCTTCACAGCAATTTTGGCACTCTTTTCCTGGAATGGCCATCAGAGCTGTTGTATGAGATGAGACAATTAACTTTATGAACTTTCTACCATGTGCTTATGTTGGCAGCACTATACGAACAACTTGGTAAGGTTTCATAACCATGGTATATCAGAGGGTCACAGCTGTGCTCCTGTTGGCATGTGGCAGGGTCTTGCTGAGTGGCATTCATTATTATTGCTGTGTTTTTATGTGCTAGACAATGACAGCTTTAATGGTCATTCCAGAAAAAGAGTTCCAAAACTGCTTTGAAGGGTGGACTAGGCACTGGCATCTATGCATAGCTTCCCAAAGGGTGGGGGAGCGGACTTCAAAAGTGATTGTCATGATAATTAGCAATGAAGTATGTAGTAGTTTTTCTAGGATGAGTTTGTAAACTTATCAGACCTCATATATCCAAAGGAAATGAAATCAATACCTCAAAGATATGTCTACACTCCCATGTTCATTGCAGCATTATTCACCAAGACCAACCACTTGGGTAGCCAAGATATGGAATCTACCAAAGTGTCTCTCAACAAATAAAAGGATAAAAAAAAATGTGATTTATATACATCTATATATATACACACACACACATACACACACAATTGAATATATTCAGCCTTAAGACAGAAAGACATTATATCATTTGTAACAACATGGATAAACCTGGAGGACAATATACTAAATGAAAAAAACAGGTACAAAAAGACAAATACTGCGAGATCTCACTTTCATATGTGGAGCTCAAAGAGCAGAACTCGGAGATCCAGAGAATAGAATGGTGGCTGCCAGGGGCTAGGGTTGAACTAAAAGGTGGCCAAAGGGTACAACATTTCAGTCACACAGAATGAATAACCTCTGAAGATCTATTGTACTGCATAGTTACTGTAGTTAATAATAATGTATTCTATGCTTTGCTAACACGCTAAGAGAGTCAAACTTAAATGGTTTTTTACAAAACAGTTGTGTATGAGGTGATAGATATGTTAATTAGCTTGGTTTAATTATATCACAATGTATACATAGGTCAAAACATCACCTTGTACACCCCTAAAACCATACAATTTGTTGTTCTCAGTTGCAGTCAACCAACAGATGAACTAGAAATCAACCGTGCAAATTGGAAACTGCTTGTTCACTGGACAACTTTTTCCCATAGCTAGTCAGTCATGTTTTCATTCTCTTCTAAAGGTTAAAGTAAAACATTACCAGGCCTCATGAATTTCTCATGAGATGTTTTTAAGTGCAACCAAATTCCAAGCTCTGTTTAAGAAATGTCTCCAACCTAAATGCACGGGCATCAAAATTGCCAACAATAATAACCCAAGGCTACTTCTATTATGAATTTGGTCTTTGCTTTAAAAAAAAAAATTCATGATACTTCCCTAGATAATAACCCACATAATGTGTTCTTCATGATTAACAATGGCATCTGTGTCATAACCAGTGCCAGGATGGGAAGCACACAGCTGATCATGACCAGCACAGCCACAGAGATCTCTTCTAAAAACAGAATAGCGTACAGCTCATTCCTCAAGATCTTCCAGGGGAAAATGAATGATGAGTGTGTTGATGTCTTTTAAAATCAATCTGTTAAATGCTTTAAGATCCTGTGCCCTGATGACTGGCTGACCTATATATTTTTGGCAATGCTAGTGCCTGGAGGGCCTGACGATTTGACAGGCAGTTAAGGTCCTTGGTTAAAATGAATTTTGAAAAGGCCAGAGATAAGTAGACTAATTTCCTACAGAAGTATTTTCTTCTGATCTTTGAAATGTTAAAGGGACTATGTAAGGGTATTATTTTGAGCGTTCTGCCTTGTAAAGACTGCCAATATAAACAACTAATCCCCCAGCCAGGTGCAGAGCCAGATGAAAACACATTTTCTAGGCAGAAGCAGTGACTGCACCTAATGGGGGTGGGTGAGAGGGCAAACCAACTTAGTGTAAATTATTGTTTGTTTCTAATGCATGGAAAAAAATGGTCTTTGCAAAGGGTATTGTGAAGGCCCAATAAGACAACGTACAGAAAATGTCGACTGTAGTCTCTGGCGTTATCATCATGATCACAGCAGAAACACATTCTACCCCCTACTCAGATCAAGTGAAGAAATGTAAAAGAAAAAACAATTCTTTTTTAGCAGCCTCAATTTTAAATAGGAACCTCTTTACATGTCTCAAAAGTATTATAGTATCATACACTTGAAATTTTGTATTTCCTCTTAATCAAATATTTCAAATATTATTTTATTAGCAACAAACCCATAGGAAAAGGAAGGTAACTTTTTAATTTCTAAAAGACAGTTTGCCCACTGGGCTTCTTTGGCAGATATGCAATTATTACTGTAGAGAACTAAAAGGAGCTTTAGGTATCATTTTAAAAACAAGGAAATTAAAACCCAAAGAGACTAAGGGAATACCAGACCTAGTACAAAAAAAAAAAAGATCCACTTTGGATGCCAGTGCAAAAGTCTTTGCACTAGTCTTATGTATTAAGACGCTGGAATGATGCTAAGTCACCCTTACCAGGCATGATCATGCAAATGAATGGAAATGAACATCTGTAAAATAAATAATACTGGCCAACTGTTTGTGTGTAACACAAGGGCTATTAGTCCTCACAAAAATGTTACAACATAGGAATTATTAGCACTGCTTTTAGGGCGTGCTTAATCGCCTAAGGCCAATAAAGATCACACAATCAGCAGTCAGTAAAGCTGGGACTTAGCTCCAGGTCTACCCTAAAGCTCTAGCTCTTTTCAATATACCTTGGTGTCTTCTAGAAGGTTAAGGGAGTAGTATAACACCCCTGTTACTGAAAAATATGACTTTTTGGCTTCCGAGCAGAAGCTTAACAGCTAGAGGGTGAAAACTGTTCCAAGATCACAAACCTGTAGTTGAGTCAATGGTAAAAAGGGATGACAGGTCTCCCGGAAGGAGTTCATAAGCCACTGTTCCATAGACCCCAGAATCCCGGTCTGTGGCGAGGACATTGATGATCTCGGTGCCTGGCTGGGTCTGAGTGCTGATGCTTGTCACGTAGGTTGACGGGTTAAACACGGGATGATTATCATTCACGTCCTCCAGTTCCACGCGAACAAACGCTTGGGCACTTAGCCCGCCCTGTTGAAACAAGGGGCAGTGATTACAAATGGGTCTCTGCTGAACTTGGGGCTACAGACTCGTGGACTCCAGTCCCGGAATAAACTTCTAAAACAAAATGTATATGTATACTTCAGCATACCTGCACATTCCCTTTACTTCTAACCTTGAGACATGAGTTCATATGTCACAGCGTGATATCTACACATCAGGGATGACCCTTAAACACAAATGAGATTACCACTTAACGCTCCTATGAGGCACAAATTTCAGGCCAAAAATATTCAAGAGAAGTTGTCCTGATGCCCAAAAAGGAACAGAAATCACATGTATCCAAATGATAACTTTAAAATGAACGATGGTAACTGCCGAGGGGGAGGGGGAAGGGACCATTGGTGGGGGATTCGTGGTTAAAGCCTCACTAAGAAGGTACCATCGCTAGACTTCAGTTATCTAGGAGAAAAGGACAAGAGGCCAAGGAAAGGTCAAGTGCAAGGGCCCTGAAACAGGAATGCAGTGCACTTCCTGGCCTTGCAGGGGCAGCAAGCTAGAGGCAGGTAGGACTGGCATCAGAGAAGCAGGGGAAGGCCACAGCGCCTCTGCGGCTTCTGGAAGGAGCATGGCTTCTCCCACCGGAGGGTGTTGAGGACAGGTATGACTTGTTTGATGAGGATTTTAGCTGTTGCTTTGATTGCAGTGCTCAGAAGAGACTGAAGAGCGGCAGGGTAGAAGGAGTGAGACCAGACAGGAGGCCAGAGAGGATGCAGCTTGCAAGATACTCATGTTAAATACTCAGAGCCAGATTAATTTTAGAACGCAAATGTTTACGTTTTAGAAAGAAAACCTAGTGCCTGAAGCAGGGAGAAGTAGGTAGGTCCCCTGCTGTGTCTTTGTGTTCCCTCCACCTAAAAATAAGAAGGAGAGTGAATAAAATAGGAAAAAATAATCTTCCGCAATTTTTATTTTTCCAGAGTAAAACATATGTTCTTACTTTAAAGCATCATTTTCCATTTCTATCTGGGACATTCTGATACTTTCATCTTTGACAAAAATCCTTGGTAAGTCAAAACAGCCTGGGTTTCCTCCCCCCCCTTAACCTCCCTCTCCTCCTTTTTTTGTTTTTCTTTCCGTTTTCTACTGTGGCAGGGAGGCACTGAGCAAGGATGAAAAAGGACAGTGAAGAAGAAGGTTTGGCAAGAAACGAGGGGAGAGAAACAATGCGATGTTCCATGTTTTTGACCAGTTGAAAAAAGGGCCAGAGCCATGCCAGTTATCAGAATAGGAGAAATGCTGGCTAGTTATGGTCGAGGTAGAAACAAGACAAGTGCATACGTCTGGCCTGGATGCTGAAAATGCAGATTGGCCCGACATCTTCAGCAGCCCTCAAGCCTCCACGGACAGTGTAATCAGAGGGGACCGGAGGCTGATGCTAAGCCAAATGCTCTCCCACACCCGAAGCAGCCCTGCTGCTGCTCCAGACTGCCTCCCTTCTCGGGGTTGTCTTCCCTTTTCTCTTGATTTTCCCTTTCTCTCTTTATTTCTGCTCAAGTTCAAGAAGTTGCTTAGGATTGAGGAGGGGCTGAGAAATCAGGAAAGAAAAGTAATGGGCAGGTGCACAATGGCTCATGCCTGTAATCCTGTCACTCCGGGAGGCTGAGGCAGAGCTTGAGCTCAGGAGTTTGAGGCCATAGTGAGCTATGATGATGCCATTGCACTCTGGCCTGAGAGACAGAGTGAGACCCTGTGTCACAAAAAGAAAGGAAAGACCTTTATTGGGTATATATCCTGAAGACCAAAAATCACATCATAATAAAGATATCTGTACCAGAATGTTTATTGCAGCCCAATTCATAATTGCTAAGTCGTGGAAGAAGCCCAAATGCCCATCGACCCACGAATGGATTAATAAAT
>CAUYON010123984.1:0-22317 GCA_963573935.1 Arctocebus calabarensis | reverse complement strand
CCTGTAGTCCCAGCTACTTGGGAGGCAGAGGCAAGAGACTCGCTTGAGCCCAGGAATTGGAGGTTGCTGTGAGCTGTGATGCCACAGCACTCTATCCAGGGTGACAGCTTGAGGCTCTGTCTCAAAAAAAAAAAAAAATGGTTAGACATTCTGATAGGTGGGTAATGCTGTTTCACTATGGTTTTAACTTGCATTTCCCTAATGACTAATGTTGAAGGTCTTTTCATGTACTTATTGACTATCAGTATATCTTCTTTGGTGAAGTGTCTGCTCAGATCTTTTGCCCCCTTTAAATGATATTAGGTTATATGTCTTAAGTTCTAAGAATTCTTGATATATTCTGGATATATGATTTACAAATATTTTTTCTCAATCTGTGGCTAACCATTTCATCAATAGTATCTTTATAAATGCAAATATTTTTAATTTTGAAATGTCCAATTTCTCATTTTTTGCTGTGCTGATTTCAGCATTTTATTTAAGAACTCCTTGCTGAATCCAAGGTCCCAAAGCTCGTTCTTAAAATTACCTTCTTTTTCCTCATGCTCTCCCCTCAATTCCTAAGGCCTGACAATTCTGCCTCCTCAGTTATTTTCTCCTTTCACTCAGATCTCTTTACCCCACTTTTGTCTCCTTTCAGCAGTGGCTTTTTAAAATTCTCAAATTGGGCCAGATGAGGTTCACGCCTATAATCACTCTGGGAGGCTGCAGCAGGCGGATTGCCTGAGCTCACAGGTTCAAGACCAGCTTGAACCAGAGTGAGACCCCATCTCTAAAAATAGCTGGGTGTGGTGGCAGATGCCTGTAGTCTCAGCTACCTGGGAGGCTGAGATAAGACAATCGCTTGAGCCCAAGAGTTTGAGTTTGCTGTGAGTTGTGAAGTCGCTGCACTCTACAGGGCCAACAAAGTGAGACTGTCACAAAAAAAGGAAAAGAATAAAAATAAAAGTCTCAAATCACACTCCAGGAAGGGAGGGTATCATTCATCAAGTGTCCTAAGTGCTTAGAGCACTGTCTGGCGTATACTATGTGCTCTGTACACATACATTTCATTGGGTCATGTTGTTCCTTGGGTGGCATCACATTGTGCCTGGAAAAAGTCCAGCCTCGGCCGGGCATGGTGACTCATGCCTATAGTCCTAGCGCTGTGGGAGGCTGAGGCGGGTGGATTTCCCTGTGCTCACAGAGTTGGAGACCAGCATAAGCATGAGTGAGCCAGAGTAAAAGACCCCGTCTCTACCACCAGGAAAGAACACCGCAGGGCATTGTGGCGGGCACCTGTAATCCCAGCTACTTGGGAGGCAACTGGCACGAGCAATCACTACAAGCAAGGACAATGTAAAAAAAAAACCAAAAAAAACAAGGAAACTAAGAAGAGTGCAAGCCAACTGAAATTAAAAGCAAAAAACAAAACAAAACAAAACACACACACACACACACAAAAAGGCCAGCCTCATTGTCCAAGACCTTTGCTCACCCCATGCCTGCTGCTCTGGTCTTCTCCCTAACCTTCCAATGCACCAAGCTCATTCCCACCTTAGGGTGCTTGCACGAGGTCTCCCTCTGCCTAGAATCTACCCCCCTTTCCCACTGCCACCCTTCCCAAGCCTGGCTCCTTCTGTGGATCAGAGCTCAACCTAAAGATTACCCTCCCCCTCGCCGAAGCCCTGCCTGACCACCTTCTCTAAAGCAGCCACCCCTCCCAAACTCCCTCACAGTATCCCATCATCTTATTCTTACTGTCCCTGGGGTACTTCTCCAGTTAGACTTTTTATCAGTTTTTTTTTTGAGACAGAACCTCAAGCTGTCACCCTGGAGAGAGTGCTGTGGCATCACAGCTCACAGCAACCTCCAATTCCTGGGCTCAAGCGAGTCTCTTGCCTCTGCCTCTCAAGTAGCTGGGACTACAGGCGCCCACCACAATGCCGGGACATTTTTTGGTTGCAGCCATCAATGTTGTTTGGTGGGCCCAGGCTGGATTCGAACCCTCCAGCTCAGGTGTACTGGCTGGCGCCTTAGCCCATTAAGTCACAGGCGCTGAGCCTTTTTATCAGTTTTTATCTTAGCTTAGTGGTTGACCATCCCCCAGCTTCCTTGGGCCCTGAGGATAAAGGGAACAACAAGGATTGGGGTTCCCTGGCCCCTTTTTTGCTGACCCTATCCTCTTTCAGGAGACTTCTGTGCTTATTCTGGCCCTAGAATATCAGCTGTCTGCGGCCTGTACCCATTCACTATGTTGGGCTATAATGTTGGTGGCCCCAGTGAACTTGGCTTTTTGGTATTCATGCCTGTGTGCGGTCTCATTCCACAATAATTCTGCATTTGGCCATGTCAATGAAGTAGTTTTGAACAATGAAGTATTAGCAAGCAAGACAGAGTCTCTCACTTTATCGCCCTTGGTAGAGTGCCGTGGTGTCACACAGCTCACAGCAACCTCCAGCTGCTGGGCTTAGGCGATTCTCTTGCCTCAGCCTCCCGAGTAGCTGGGACTACAGGCGCCGGCCACGCCGCCAGGCTATTTTTCTGTTTTGCAGTTTGGCCAAGGCCGGGTTTGAACCTGCCACCTTCCATATATGGGGCTGGCGCCCTACTCGATGAGCCACAGGCCCTGCCTCAAGCGGTTTGATAGGCAATTACACATTGGGGTTTATCCTCAATGGAACCTAACTGCCATGCCGTGCGGTCTCAAATTCATGGACTCAAGCAATCCACCCCCCTCGGTCTCCCGGAGTGCAACGATTACAGGAGAGATTACTGCACCAGGCAGAACCTGGCAGAAAGCTCATAACTTTTGTGACTCCAGGCAGGTCACTGACACCCCTCCAGGGCCTCAGCTCTCTGCTGGACAAACGATGACAATCAGAGGTGGCTCCCTGGCTTCCCAATGACTTCCCTTGGACAGCTCTGGATCCTCTGCTGCCATGTCCTGGGGGTGGGACAGCAGGGTGCATAGTTCTCAGGCCACTGTGGTCTTAGTGTCTGTATCTATCAAACACTGATGTGTGGAACCCTCAGCTCCGAAGGCACACAGGGGCCCCTTGTAAATGTGCACCTGGGGAGGTCGAGGGAAGTGATAGGACACTTCCGGGAGCAGGCTTGGTTGAATGCTTGGTTTTCCAGGTGGACTGAACAGGCGGGAATTCTGCTTTCTGAACTCTGAAGGAGAGAGGGGGCTGCGCAGAGGGTTGGACGGGGCAGGCCGCGTCACCACAGGCCTTCGATGGCCGCGGGTAGGCAGAGAGGCAGAGGTTGGGGCCGTGGGGGACATTTCCCAACCCGGGTGGAATGAGGGCGGCGCTCACCGCCATAGGAGGACCGAGACACTGAGGCGCCACACAGCGTCCTCCGCTCTCTGCGCGGGCGGGTCCGAGGCTCCGAGGTTGGGGAGGGAGGGGAAGGTGTCCCTTCTGTCCGGACCCAGAACTCCTGGTTCGCCTGTCGCCAGGCGGGGCCAGTTTGTGAAACGCCCGAGGGGAGGCCAACTGGCCGCAGGCTTGGGGCGGGCGGGGTTGCGGCCATTTCAGGGGAAGGAGACGGAGACTCAGAGTGGGAAGAGGTCTGCGGAAGCCGCAAGGAAAGCGGCGAGCATGGAGGAATGGCACCCGCCCGGCCAGTGACACCCAGACATCCTACACTCCTGGCGACCCGGGGCGTCCTGGTCCCGCACCCTAGTGGGGGCCCCTGCGAAAGCCGCGGGCGACGATGGCGTCCTCAGTCGCCAGGGGGCGGTGTCGGGCCACAGTGGGCCAGGGCGCCTGGTAAGGGCTCTACTTGTGGCAACTTCCCACTGGCCTACTGCGGGGTCCTGAAGACTGAAGCCGGGACCCCTCTGGTTCAGGCTAGTGTCTCGCTTTCTCCCTAGGGATGTCCCTGTGATCAGGGGACACCCCGTCCCTCTGTAAACTCTCGGGCCCCAAGAAGCACAGTCCACGTCCCCATCCCTGGTACTCCTGTTGTGGGCCCTTGCAGAATAGCCTTGTCTCCCCAAGCCTTAGTTTCCCCTTTTCACCTGAAAGAATGAGGTTGGAAGGACACAGGGATCCAGGCCTTGTCAGCTGTGGGGCCTCAAAGGAGAGTGTACACTTGCATGCATAGGGGCCGCTGTTACCCCTAAGAGTTGTCTGAACTATGCAACCTGGGCCTGGCCCAGTCCTCTGGCCTCAGTTTCCCCTTCTGACTCACTCACTCACTGCAAACCACAGCTATTTATTGAGCTTAGCCTGGAAAGGGATAGTGGAAAATAAAGGAGGAAACAACATGGAAGCTGGCTCCCAGGCCACTCCCTGCCCCTCTGGCCTAGGTGTGCTGCAAGCCCAGCGTCTGAGGCCAGGGCCTGTCTCCAGCCCTTAGCACACCTAAGCCCTTGTTCCACAAGACATTCCCAGGCCTGAGGGCACAGGCCACATTCAAGGCCACACAGCTAGGCAGGAGTCCAGCTCCAAGGTGCTGGGAGGGTCAGGGAGAGGGTGAGTGGGACTTCTCAGCTGCCTTCCTGCTCCTGGTAATTTCCTGGCCCCAGCGAGGCCAGAGGTGGCTTCCACCCAGAGGAGCCAGGTCTGTCCTGGGGACCTGGCTGGACCATAGCTGGTCTCTCCCCTTGTGCCCAGGCACCCTAGCAGCTAAGATTCCAGTGCAGCTTCCTGCTGCCAGTCTGGAGGGTGCCAAGGATGTGAGGCTGGCATGACCACCCTAGGCCTACCCTATCCCCTACCAGCACGCTCTGACCCCACCCACTTGCCTGATTAACTCTGACTACACTTAGTCATTGGAATTTATGGGGCACCCTCTAGGCAGGGCCTGGCAGACCCCACCCTGTAGGCTGACACAAGAAACCTCCATCTAGCAAGACACTGGGGGAGCTCCTGTAGCCTGATGACACCTGAAAGAAGGACAAGTATCCCCAGGCAGTGGGGACTGCATGTGCAGGGGCCCAGAAGCCTGAAGATCCAAGCTTGACTGCCAGTCAAGGCAAGGGAAGGGATCTGGCCTTAAGGCAGGGTTGGAGCTTTAGTCTGAGATGGGTAGCCAAGGAGGGCTTTAAATGGTTTATTTTCTCCTGTTCTGTGATCCTGCTGTTTATACAAAACACCCCCTTTGGTAGGGTCAAGTCCCTGATCTCCTCTTCACATTAATATGCAATTATTTAGGAAAAGAGGTGTAGGTCTGAAAGAAACTCATGAAACCAAAGTCATCTTTCTAGGGATGGGATGGAACTCACAGCGTCTCTTTCCCTTCTCTGACCCTCAGCTTCCCTACCTGTAGAGTAGGGCTGACAATCAGACCTAGGTAACTGGGCAATAAGGTGATGACCATGAAACAGCTACCTAACCAGCCTGAGCCAGAGCAAGACCCTATCTCTAAAAATAGTGGGGCGTTGTGGCAAGCACCTGTAGTCCCAGCTACTCAGGAGGCAAGAGAATCACTTGAACCTAGATTGAGGTTGCTGAGAGCTATGATGTACTCTGCCAAAGGCAACAAAGTAAAACTGTCTCAAAAACAAATAAACAAACAAAAAATCCCCCTACCTTAATCACAAAAATAACATTTGTCCCTGTGTCCCTTTTGAAAGATTCAGACTATATAGAAAGTACAGGGAATACAAGCTAAAAGGGGGCCCCTTTCTTCTTCCTAGATTGCCTCCCCAGGGTACTACCTTCAACAGATCAGTGTGTGACTTCTAGTACTTTTTCTTTTTTTTTCTTGAGACAGAGTCTCACTTTGTGGCTCTCGGTAGAGTGCCGTGGCGTCATGCAGCTCACAGCAACCTCCAGCTTTTGGGCTTAGGCGATACTCTAGCTTCAGCCTCCCGAGTAGCTGGGACTACAGGCGCCCGCCACAACACCCAGCTATTTTTTTGTTTTGCAGTTCAGCTGGGGCCGGGTTCGAACCTGCCACCCTTGGTATATGGGGCCAGCACCCTACTCACTGAGCCACAGGTGCCCCCTTCCATGTCCACTTGTTGTGAAGAAATTATTAAAAAATCTCTTTTGTTATAGGTGGTTGAGAAAGTTAATTAAATTTGTAGAAACCTAATAGCCAGTTATTTAAAGTAACTACGTCTTATGATGTTTTAATAATTGAACATATAAGTAAGATATTGAACATATTTACTTACTCACATATGTATTCATTTACTCAAAATCGTTTATTGCAGCCTTTAACATGCCAGAGCACTTACAATGTGCAGATAAAGCTATTAATAGGAAGTATTCCTTCTCATGCACAGCTGATGGTTCAGTGCAGAGAAAGACCATAAAACCAGTAGGCAAATTTATAAATAAAATACCATACTTTCACACAGGGAGAAATTTTATCAAAATACTGCAAGAGGGAAATAAGATAAAATGCATGTCAATTGGGCATACATTTGGTAACAAGTTACCAAAGATACAGCTAAAGCATAAGGACATTTATGATTTACTTAGTTAGAATTGGGGAGGTAATTGGTCTCAGAGATGGTTGGGAAACTCAGCAACGTCATCAAAATTCATGCTACTGCTAACTTTCGGCTTCATTATTTTTGTGTGTTGGTCATTTATTCTCATATGTGACCACTTTCTGCTCCCACATTTATAAAAATTACATTATAATATCAGTGTCAAGCAGAAACGAAAATGCAGGGACAGAAATATAGGTGGAGGTCTTGGCTATTGGGGGTAGAGCCAGTGGGACTGAGGGATGAGGAATGGTCTGTGACTTTGTGCTTGTACTGCATATGAGCATATGCTTTTTTTTTAATGAGCGTACATACAGAAATCTATTCAAAATTTTATATCTTAAGTTTTCAAATGATTTCACCATACTTAGTTTAAAAAGAAAATAAAGAGCATTAACTTGATGCTTTACTTTTTTCTCTAAAGGACTACGCAACAGTTGTTGAATCATAGAGGATAAGAGGTGTTAATAACCCTTCAAAGACGTGACTATTGCACTACTAGTGGTGACATTCAGCTTTATCTATGTGCTGAAGAAATTGGCAAAACCCCAAGTCTGACAACTCACTTCCATATGGGAGTTATCCACTGTGGGAGGTATGTATATCCCAGCAAAATGACCTTCTGGTCCTGATTATCTGGATAACCTTGGGTTTGTAGATTAATAGTTTTTCAAAGTACTGTCTTTCTGGAAATGGGTATAATTAAACTTGTCACTCAAGGGTACTATATGATTTAATCACTTAATTTTAAGTAAAGCTCTCTGAGATCCTTGAGCAAAGGAGCCTATGCATATCATTATGAAGATACAGTATTATAATAGTGTCTTGCTGAGCTCTAGAAAATTGCATTGCACAGACCCTTTCTAATACTCACAGAAAGCACCCTTGTAAATGGTAGTATTTATAAAGCATTTCAACATCCATCAAACAAATCTGAAGGGCATGTAACAATATCATACATTGAGCCATTAATAAAAATGCCATTCAACATTTGTTTCCGGTAGGAGATAATATTGCAACATTTTAAATACAGGATGGACATGAAGTTCATGTGCAATTTACTAAGTTAACATGTTTTAAATTGTACACAAACTTCATGTCCACCCTGTGTGTCATTTATTTAGAAATATCCTCATGTACATGAATCATTTAATAGTGATTCATTCCATAATACAGTTAGGAAAATCTAGAACATGTCACACTCCTAAATCTTTTGGAGTGAATTCATTTCCAGGCACTTCTAGATAAATTTTGATTTGTATTTATCTGCACATTCTATGTAGGATTCTAAATATATATCTGTAAAACTCAAAATTTAGACATTTAAAGACAAAGCCTATTTTAATAAAATACCAGGATTGCCTAGCAAACATTTATTTCTTGAAGCACTTGAGAGGAACCTCACCAAGCATAGACAATTCTACCCAAGAAAGGAAAGAAAACACTGCTGAATGGCAGTGGTTCCTTCCCTCTGCCCTAAACCCCGTTGCTGCCCTGTACACTAACAGCATTCATAATGATTCCTGCAGGCTTTGAAAGCTTAATAAGCAAGAGCACAACTATATTTTATGTCTATGATGAGTAAGTAGCTTCATGTACACAGGTGATTACAAATGTATCATTTCCAACCTCTATTTTGAGAGAAAAATATAACTTTTTCCCTGGCAATTTGAAGAGCTATGTTGTATAGTGCTGTATAGCGAATTACAATAAAAAGTTGAAGTACAAAAACATATCTCTTAGTAATGCCTCCATGAACCATGCTGTTTCTCAGTGAGTGCTTGACATTTATGTATCTACGGTACAGAGATATTCTATAAGGCTACACACTGGGGAAAAATATACCCAGTAGGTGTTGCCCATATATTCTCTATTCTGTTTATAAAGAGAAGTGACATAGTTATATTATCTCTTACTGCCATGATCCAGAAAAATATACATTTACATTAGAACTTCTGGGTATAATGGTCAGTATTTGTGCATATCAGCCTTGACACTTCTGTTAATTTATTTCTAGTGGAGACTTTGATAAATTAAACCTAAGATTCATTCCATTTTTGCTCAACAGACATTTATAATCACATCACACGCCAAACACTATCTAGGCCCTGGAGATTCAGAAAATTGTATCCTTCTGCTAAGAGTCTGCAATCTTATGGGAAGTAAGATAACTTATCAATTATGCCCTGAAATTTGAATAAATCATCAAGAAAAGTAGAGAAAAAACATCCAGAATTTCAAAAAGGTAAAAAGAAAAAAAAAATTGGTCTCATCTGTTTTTATAATTTTCTAAAATAAAAATATCTCTTTAGGAAAAAGAAAAAGTAAAAGATGAGCTAGATTTGACCTCTAGACCAGAGTGACTTGTGTTGAACTGAGAAAATATTTCCAAAAATGTACCATCTCATCAAATTTAGGGCTATTTCTTAACCTTCATATAAACTCACAAGTTTTTTGCTGTTGTCTTGCAATTGGCACATGAATATATTTTGTTTATTTCTGGGTTTTATTGAATAGCAGTTAATTTTTTGGGGGGGGATTGCCAACAAAATTCACACACAAAATGTAACTTCCAACTTCACTTCTCAGAAAATCTCAAGTCTGTATTCCCCATGGCAGCAATGCGCTGGGGTTCAGTAATGTCTGCAATGCCACATTTCAGAAGATTCCCACTGCTCCCACGACTCCGGACTCCCACTGTCTCCCTAACCTGACTCACTCCACCCAACTACATTTTCCACCTGGGCTTTAGAGATGCCTGTGTTGGGAATGCTAGTTTATTGGAATCTACCAATTGTTTCCAGGTGCTGTCTCTGGCAAACTCGATCCATGTTGGAGGTTACATGTTCCAATCTTTAGTCAGATATTTCTATTTCCTAACAATACCTAACGTTTACTGAGCATCATCTATGCCAACGGGCAATAAACTTTATTTGTAAAGGAGTAGAGTGTAAATATTTTAGGCTCTATGAGTCACATGGCATCTATCACAACTAGACGACTATGCAAAAGCCTCTGTAAACAATACTTGAACAATGGGTGCAGTTGTGTTCCAAATTAACCTTTACTTAATGAATGCTGGAATTTGAATTTTACATAATTTTCATGTGTCGCAAAATTGTATTCTTTTGATTTCTTTCCAATTGTTTAGAAATACAAAAACCATCTGTTAGAGACTCAATGTTTGTGTCCTCCCAAAATTCATATGTTGAAGCCCTAATCCCTAATGTGACTGTATTAGGAGACTTGGCTTTTAGGAGGTAATTAATGATAAGTGAGATCATAAAGGTTCAGTCCTAACATGATAGGATCTCTCTCTTTTTGCAAGCTAGGGAGAAAGCCCTCACTAGGACCAAATTAGCCAGTACCTTGATCTTGGACTTTTAATTCCAAGAACTTCAAGACTAACTGTTGTCTAAACAACCTAGTCTATGGTATTTTGTTTTGGAAGTACAAGCAAAGACAGTCTCAGCTTTCAGGCCATACAAAACAAGTGGTAAGTTGAAGTTGGCCTGAGAGGTTTAGTTTGTCATCCCCTGATGCATGTGGCAGTATTCTATTTTCTATTTCAGACAGCATTAAAAAAAATCTTTTTTCATTTTACAACAAGAACGATATAGTTCATCTAATACTGTAAGCTCAGTCATTGTTGAGCCAAATCTTAGAGATTGAGAGACAGGGAAAGAGAAAAAGGGAGAGGAGAGAGAGACTGTTTTTTTTTTGTTTTTCGTTTTTTGTTTTGCGGTTTTGGGCCAGGGCTGGGTTTGAACCTGCCACCTCCAGCATATGAGGCTGGCGCCCTACTCCTTTGAGCCACAGGCACCTCTGACTGGGTCTTTTTCTTTTTCTCCTCCCATAAACACTGTATCTTTATGTATAAACACAATGGATATGTTTAACGTTAAGCTATGCCATCAATGAAATTGTTAAATATTGGTTAAAAGATCATATGGTCGGCCGGGCGTGGTGGCTCACGTCTGTAGTCCCAGCGCTGTGGGAGGCCGAGGCGGGTGGATTTCCACTGCTCACGGTTCGAGACCAGCTTAAGCATAAGCATGAGTGAGTCAGAGTAAAAGACCCCGTCTCTACTACCAGGAAAGACCACCGGGTGTTGTGGTGGGCGCCTGTAATCCCAGTTTACCTGGGAAGCAACTGGTACGAGGAATTACTACAAACAAGGACAATGTATAAAAAAAAAAAAAAAACAAGGAAACTAAGAGTGCAAGCCAACTGAAATTGAAAGCAAAATTAAAAAAAATTAAAAAAAAAAAAAAAAAAAAAGATCATATGGTCTAAAAGTCCACATGAACAATGTCTAAATTTCTGTTCTCTCCCATCCTTTGCTGTGCAGGCAGCATTCCAAAGTGTCTAGTTGTTTCCCAGAAGCACAGAGAGAAAAGGCTCTTTTAAATCAAGTGTTTATTTATATCCCTTCTTGGCAACCTTGGCCATGTTAGAATGACTTTCTACAGAGATAGGCCAGGCTCATTGCCTAGTTTGGATTTGATTTTCTGGAGGAAGGAATTCTTCTTATTATTTCGGCCCATTGGTAATGCGTGCGAGAGTGCATTGTTAACATAGGAAGAACTTAATCTCTCATTGTAGTGGTCGTAGTCATCTGCCATCACCTCTGAGATTCCTTTAATACCTAAATCTTCCAATACAACTCACTTAAGAATCCATGTCACAGGACACTCGGGAAAGACACGGAACAAAACCCATGCTTTTCTCCGTGGATGCAGCCTTTTAATCAAGAAAACAATTCTTTCTGAACGTTCCTTTGTCCACTTTGTTGCAAAGAAAGGACAATAGATTATGAGCCAAACTATTTCACTTATTACTGCAGAAGCAATACCACGTAGCCACTGTTTGGCAGAAAAAAGATAGAATTCTTTTTGAAGTTTTCTCTTTTATCATCGGTTGAGCCAGCTGTCCTGTTTATTTCTTGTAGACAATCAGAGAAAATGAATAGCCCGCTTCAGCAATGCATCCTCAGCTGTGTTGTTTTAAAAGCTACAGAGGAAGGGTTTCCCTTTTCTCCCCTCCCTCTAAGCACAGAACACCTCTGCTTTTCATGAAAGGCGAGAGCCTTTGCTAATGGCAAAGTGGCCTGGATTAGCGAGACTGTGAAAGGAGTTGATTGCTCTGCCTCAAGTGGTTCTATTTCTTTAAAGAAATAGTAGTAGTCCATCTGTGGGTTCAAGTCATTCCTGATTCAAATAAGACAATGGAAAAGCTGCTTTCAATAAGACATTTGAAACTTACTTTCACGAATGCTTCTCAGTTTCATATTAAGGCAGGGTTTGAGTGATAGGAGGTGGCATTCAATTTGAAGTGAATGAAAAATTGAGCAGAATTTGTAGATCATTTCACAGAAACATATCCATGTTGTTAGGCGGGATATTTGTCCGAGATGGCAGCATCAGGCTGCAAGCCTAACAAAGTGTTCAGAAGACCCAGAAAAGGAAACGATTGCTCTCAACCTGCCCGTAGACTTTTACTTAGGAGAGAAGCTTGTCAACAGTGAAAGGAAAAAAGGCACTCACTAAGCAGCCGGAGGATATCTGCCGAGTCTGCCCTGGCTTTTGTGCTCACTTGAATGAGTTACAACATCAGTGCCCAGCCAGGCAAAGTTAAGCAGAAGCCACAGCACGGCCAGGGGGGAAAACACAAGTGGTGAAAGGGGGCCGGACATTCTGGATGGATTTCCAGAATGACTGTTAAGAAAAATAATTTAAAATAATAAATACATAACGAGAAAATGAAGGGCAGTGTGTATGACAGGATCTCATTTTATACAGATACTATCTTTTATTTATGTTTTATATAATATGGTCACGGTGATTCAGTCAACACAGATCACATTCACTACAGTGGGTTCACGGGATTATGAAGAGCTGAAAGCTTCCTATCGCCTAGTGACGTCCAAGCCGTAGTAATGTCATCGCACAATATGTCCCTCACGTGTTTGTGGCGATGCTGAATGCAACCAGCCATACAGAGCTAGACGAGTCAGTGTAGGAGACTGAGCCCCATGCTTATAGGAATGGTCACCGGTTCTCGAGGGAGGCTCTGGGAACGGGACAATCTCCTGGCCGTCGTGGAGATGTTTTGCAGCCTGGAGACAAGCCCTCAAGCAACTGAGTGCTCTAACAAGGTAAGATCGTTGGTAAGCAGGTGGTGGACTTGGAACATTTGTGGTGCACCAGGGTAGGAGTTGAACCTGTGGGGAAAGAGTAGCTAGTGCTCATTAAGCAAAGCACACGGTTCTTGTATAGGGCTCCCCACACCTGTTGTATATTATTTCAATAAATGGCTGTGGCGGAAGTTACTGAGGCTCTCCTGCACCTACGGGGAGCCTCACCTCTTACAAACTTGTCCTTTCAATCCGTGTACTGGTTGTTTCCTGCGTGTGACATAGTGGCACCGCCAGTCAGAGCGTGGCAGTCCAGTCACGTTCAGCACACACGATTTGACGCTGATGACAAATGACTGTGCTACTGCTTTATGCATTCACTATATTTTTATTGTTATTTTAGAGTGTATTCTAGTTATTAAAAAAAATGTTAACTATAAAATAGCCTCAGAGAGGTCCTTCGGGAGTTATTGCAGAAGAAGCCATTGCTGTCACAGGAGATGGCAGCTCCCAGGAAGACGTGCTGGAGGGACGAGGTGGAGTGGAAGACAGTGACACTGATGCCCCTGACCCTGTGTGGGCCCAGGCTAATTCGTGCATTTGTGTCTCAGGTTTTTTTTTTTTTTTTAATTAAATCATAGCTGCGTCCATTAATGGAATCAAGGGGTACAATGTGCTGGTTTCATATTGTGTCTCAGTTTTTAACAGAAACATTAAAAAAGTTAAAAAAAATTAGACATAATTAAAAATAGAAAAAGCCTTATACGATAAGAAACAAGAAAGGAAATGTTTTTGTACAGGTATGCAATGTGTTTGTATTTTAAAGTGTTAGTACAAAACAATCAAAAAGTTAAAAAAAAAAGTTTTAAATTTTGTGAAGTAAAAAAGGAGCACTAAGCTAAGTTTAATTTATTCTTTTTTTTTTTTTTGTAGAGACTCACTTTATTGCCCTGAGTAGAGTGCTGTGGCATCACAGCTCACAGCAACCTCCCACTCCTGGGCTTAGGCAATTCTCTTGCCTCAGCCTCCCGAGTAGCTGGGACTACAGGCGCCCACCATAACACTGGCTATTATTTTTTTTATTGTTGTTGCTGCAGTTTTGCCGGGGCTGGGTTTGAACCCGCCACCCTCGGTATATGGGGCCGGCACCCTATTCACTGAGCCACAGGCACTGCCCAGTTTAATTTATTCTTGAAGAAAGAAATTTATTTTATGAATGTAGTATACAACGTTTATAGAGTCTGCGGTGGTGCGCGGGACTGGTCCAGGCCGCCACACGCACTCACCACTCACTCAGCCAGAGCAACTTTCGGTCTGGAAAGCCCCATTTATGGTAAGTGGCCTACACAGGTGTACCATTTTTAATCTTTTATACCCTATTTTTACCATTCCTTTTGTATAGTTAGGTATGTTTAGATGTGTATTTACCATTGTGGTACAGTCGCCTGGAGTATCCAGTATTGTGAAGGGCTTTTACAAATTTGCAGCCTAGGAAAAACAGGCTGTAGCACAAGACTTGGTGTAGAGTACACTTCACTGTCTACATATGTGTGAGTGCTCTGGCTGATGTTTGCACAATTGAATCTCCTAATGACACGTTTCTCAGAATGCATCTTTGTTAAGTGATGCGTGACTGCAAATACAAATACATTTTACAGATTTGTATTACATAATTATATATTTAAGCCAACCACTATTACAAAATATAGTTAACAAGATTTAAAATATATTTAATTATAAATATTCATGTTTACAATTTAAGATATGCATGCTATAGAGAGAGCTTTTGCATATAGTATACATCCTGGTTTGTTGATTGTTTTTGCACATATATTAATATAACATAATCCCTCCCTTATGAGGAGAAGTTGGTTGTTCTTAAGGAACAGGAATGTGGGCTGTGCGTGTTGGAGCTCAGCTTAGGGATAGGAAGTCAGGATGGGACAGAGTGTGGGGAGGTTGGTGGCTTTTTTTTTTTAACTTTATAGGTTTATGCATGATTTTTTTTCCAATTTTGCTTTATAGGTTTATGTATGATTTTTTTTTTACTTTATAGGTTTATGTGTGATTTTTTCCAATTTTACTTTATAGGTTTATATACAAATTTTATCACAAATATAAATTTCTTTTGTATCAAAAATCACTCCAAATGTTCAAAACTATGAACAACATTCACTGTTCACTTGCTGCTTTTAATGGAACTCCTGGAAGGGAAGGAAAAGGAAACTTCACCTAAATCTAACTAGTCTTGGGCATCAGCTGGAGAAAATGAGGAGAGATGTTTGGCCATATTCACGTAAATCTCAGATAAATATTCTTCATACCAGAAAGACAAATCTCTAAACAATGGTTTGAGAGACGCATTAAAAAAATTATTATATATTTCTTAACTTCTATAAACATCTTGAAAATTATCTCCTTTTTCTATCGGTGCATCTCAAATAATCTTGGATGTATTAAGTGCTAGAAATAAAATTTAAATTAATAAAACTTAAACGTGAGAAAAAAATTCAGGGTTTTGCAAAAAAATTCAGTTTTCTTTGAGTTCAGTAAAGTATCGGAGGTGTTTTGTTGCTCTTTTATTTTTGTTGTGCTGGATAATTGTCTTTTAGATTTTTGTACATGTGAGTATATCAGTATGTAAACCCACTTTAAACCTGTTAAATTTAGAAGTTAAATATTAATGACTTCAAACACTGTAATGGCAAACTCTGGCAGAAAATATCCTTTGAGACTGTAGATTAGAATGCTGTAAATTGACTATAAATTCTAAGTCACAATCTCCCATCCCTATGACTGTAATTGACATAGAGAAAATTAAAGGGTCTCCTGGTATTTGTGGTTAAATTATTGATTCAGAGTTTTTCTCAGCTTAATAATTAAAAATATTTCAAATGCCAAACTTAGTTCTCTAGATCCTAAGTATTAAACCATTTGGTGATAACTAGACCTTGCTTAGCTGCATAAAAAAAAAATTTCCCACTTAGTCATTTTAGTTATGACTGTGAGGTGTAATTTATCAAAAGCACAATGAGAGGTTATCAAACTCTCATTTCAGTAAAAGAAAGAGGAACATTACCCTCAAGAGATAAATCTTTCATTAAACTTTACAAAGACCTTAAGCAGTCTCTGCCCCATTTATCATTCCTAGTTTTTCAGAATGCACCAGCTGCCTGTGTTTAGAAAGCAGCACAGAGCAGGCAGCCAAAATTGGGGTTGATGGCTGGGAGGATGGATGGAACTTCTGTTCCGCTTTTTGCATGTTTGTTCACCTTAGAAAACAATTATAAGTGTTTGGGATTAAATTTTGGTATTGTACTAAACTATTGCATACGAGTTAGCATTGTTTTCTAAAATATAGTGAACATTTTATTACCAAAAAAACAAACATGTTTTTAAGAAAGAGCAACCCCAGAATTTCTCTTGCATTTTCATCAAATAACTGCCTTGTGTGATGCAAGCATTCTTGTCACATTTAAAATGCTAATTTGATATTTCTGTTAATTTGAATACATGTATAGAGTCTTTCATCTTTATAGGCATTCTAAGTTCTTTTCCTAAGACTACTATTACTATCTGAAAGTATGTTGTGTCGGGTATCTGTGTACTATTTATAATCCCTCCTTTAGAATAGAAGCTCCTTGAGAGCAGTAACTCTAACCTGTCGAGTTCACTGCTGTATTCTGAGCACCTAGCAGAATACAGAACACGTAATACGAATTCAATGTATATCGTTCAATATAAGAATTGTATAAATGAAGGAATGGGTAAATAAATGAATAACAAGTGTTAAATGTAATAAATACAAAGACTATAAAGCTCTAGAGCAGAGCAGGATCAGCGGCTCACACCTGTAATCCTAGTACTCTGGAATGCTGAGGCAAGAGGATTGCTTGAGCTCAGGAGTTCAAGACCAGCCCAAGCAAGAACAAGGTGATATCTCTACCAAAAAATATAAAAAGTAGCTGGGCATGGGGGCATTCACCTGTAGTCCCCGCTACTTGTGAGGCTGAGGCAGGAGGAGATCTTGAACCCAAGAGTCAGATGTTGCAATAAGCTATGAAAATGCTACTGCACTCTAGCAGGGGCACCAGAGGGACAACAATCTCTCTAAAAAATAAATAAATAAAAACTTCAAGAGCAAAAACAGTACAAATTTGAAGGGATTTTATATACGAGGGCCATAAAATGAAAAATACATTTTAAGAATCAATAGGAAATTAAATTACACCTTAAAGAATGTTAATATTTGTATTAATATATTTATTAATGTATTATTTTTACTTACTAAAGTTATTTTGTAATCTTTAGTTAATTTCCATTTTTACTATCTATTTTCGTTCAACAAGTTTATTTAATATATAATTAAATATATATAAGATATATATATACATACAATGTTAGTATTGTACTATCACTATTTATATAGTATTTATATTTACTTATTTATATTTACTTATATTTATGCCTAGTGACCATATTAGGCAGTGAAGTTCAGGACTGAAAAGTACAATCTTTGTCCTTGCAGGGCTCATAATTTTATTTGTGAAGGGCAATGAATGAGTAAATAGAAGATCACATATTTTCTCTGATAACACCAGGTAAAGTCTTGTAGGAAAAGGGAGAGGGCGTGTGTAGGTAAGATGTATCAAGGATGGCTTCCTGGATGAAGTGGCATTTCAGCTGAATCAGTAAGGGCAAGTGGGGGTGATTTGGGTGAGAGATGGAAGTAGAAAGGCATCCAATCCAAAACATTCTTTGCAAAATTCAGGCAGTAAATGACAGATGAGTGTGAAGGGGGAATGGCAAGAATAGAGGAAGGAGATGGAGCTTGGGACGCAGAGAGTTCTGCGTGTTCTGGCTACACTGAGGATTATGGTGAGTCCCTGAGGATTTTAAATTGGGAGGAACACTTATTTTTCATTGGCTCATTTGTCCACAATGTAGTTATTAAATTAACTGTTCTGTACTGATCACTGTGAAAAAGGCTGGATATGCACAGGAAAATAATATGTAATCCTGACAATTGGAGACTGACAGACATAGAAAAATTTAATAAGTAAATTGTTAGCTGAGTAAAAGAGTGTAGTGAAACCGTGGAGAAACACGTGAAGATGCTCCAACAACATTTGATTTTAGAAATATCATCGTAAGAATACTCCCAAAAATCATTTCATGAATCTAGCATTACATTGATTCCAAAGTCAGACAAGAAACACCACAAGAAAATCAAATTATCAGCCAATATCCCTGATAAACATAGATAGGAAAATCCTCAATAAAATGTTAGTAAATTAAACGCAGCAGCACTTTAAAAGGATCATACATCACCATCAAGTGGAATTTATCCTTCAGATGCAAAGATGATTCAAAAATATGAAAATCAATAAGTGTGATACAGCATACCAACAGAATACAGGGCAAAACCCATATGATAATCCCAATAGATGCAGAAAAGGTGTTTAATGAAATTCAATACCATTTTATGATAAGATCCCTCAACAAGTTAGGCTTAGAAGGAATGTCCTTCAACATAATAAGACCATATATGAAATGCTAATGGCTAGTATCACACTCAATAGCAAAAAACTGAACATTTTTCCTCTAAGACTTAGAACTAGATAAAGGTGTCCACTTTCAAAACTTATAGTCAACAAACTAGCTTGAACAATTAGATAAGAAGAAATATGGAATATATCTAACAAAGGACATGAAAGATCTCTATAAAGAAAACTATGACATCTGAGAAAAGAAATAGCAGAAGTTGTTAACAAATGGATGAACATGCCATGCTCATGGCTCGGAAGAATTAGAATTAATAAAATGCCCATACTACCCATAGTGATGTACAGATCTACTGCAATCCCCATCAAAGCACCAGTGTCATCCTTTGAAGAACTTGGAAAAATAGTTGTTTCATATGGAACCAGAAGAAACCCTGAATAGCCAACGCAATTTTTAGAAATAAGAACAAATCTGAAGGCATCCTGTTGTTAGACTTCAGGTTATAAGTCTACAGTGATCAAAACAGCATGACACTGGCACAAGAATAGAGTTATAGACATGTGGAATAGAATAGAGAACCTCGAGATGAACCCAGCCACATATCACCATCTGATCTTTGATAAATACTGAAACTGGACTCACACCTCTCACCAGTGACAAAAAATCGATTCTTGATGGATAAAATATTTAAATTTAATATAAGAAACAATAAAATTCTAGAAGAAAGTGTGAGAAAAACTCTTGACAAAATCGGCCTGGGAAACTATTTTATGGAAAAGAATCCCTTGGTGATTGCAGCAATATGAAAAATAAATAGATGGGACATGATCAACCTAAAAAGCTTCTGCACAGTTAAAGCAAATGGGAAGCCTTTGGAATAGGAGAAGACATTTGCATGCTATGAACTCGACAAAGGCCTGTTAACTAAAATCTATAGAGAACTCAAATTAGTCAAGAAGAAAAACAAAAAAATCTAAAGATAATAAATGCTTTCTGGGTGGCAATATGAATTACAAACATTGTGGAAAAAACTATGAGGTTTCTCAAAAAACTGGAATAAAACTACCAGATGGATCCAACAATAACACTTCTGACCATATATTCAAAGAAAATAAAAGTGCTATCTTGAATCCCATGTTTATTGTGGCATTATTTACAGTAGCCAAGATATGGAAACATACTCTGTCAACAGATC
The DNA here is from genome assembly GCA_963573935.1 of Arctocebus calabarensis. Classification (NCBI taxonomy): domain Eukaryota; kingdom Metazoa; phylum Chordata; class Mammalia; order Primates; family Lorisidae; genus Arctocebus; species Arctocebus calabarensis. The sequence goes on along the minus strand of CAUYON010123984.1, from coordinate 3,045 downwards.
TCTCTCTCTCTCTCTCTCTTTTTCTCTCACTCTCTCTCTTTCACACACATACTCACTGTAGAATATTATTTAGCCTTACAAAAAGAAGATTCTACCATTTGCAACAACATGGGTAAACCTGGAAGTTACTATGCTAAATGAAATAATCCGGACACAGAAAGCACGTGGAGCTGGGGAAAATGGGGAGATATTGACCAAAGGCTCAAAACTTTTAGTTATATATAAGACGAGTAAGTTCTGAACACCTAGTTGCAGTATGGAAACTATAGCAAATAATAATGTATACTTGAAATTTACAAAGAGCAATCCCAAGTATTCTCTACACACACAAAAGTTAACTAGGATAGGTGACAGATACGTTAATGAGCTTGATTGTGGTCATGTATACATATATATGAAAACGTCATGCTGTATACTTTAAACATACACAATTTTTAATGTGTCAGTCATGACTCAACAAAGCTGGAGAGAGGGCAGCACCTGTGGCTCAACGGAGTAGGGTGCTGGCCCCATATGCTGGAGGGGGCAGGTTCAAACCCAACCCCGGCCAAAAACTGCAAATAAATAAATAAATAAATACAGCTGGAGAGAAATAGAAGACAATAACAATAACAAAAAGACAGTAAAATGGAAAATAAATTGGTAAATTTATCAATATACACTACACAGCAATGAGAATTGTAACTATAACTATACCCCAAAATATTAAATTTCACAAAAGTAATATTGGGAAAATATTAAAGACACAAAAGAGTAACATGATTCCATTTACACAATGGTTGAAACAGACGAGATGAACGCACATGGTCAGAGCTGAGGATGGTAGTCAACTTTAAGATGGACAGTGACTTTTAGGGGAATTAGTCGGATTTCTGGTTACTATATTTTTTACTGTGCTAGTTACATGGTATATCCATTGTCTTATGAAAATTCCTCCAGATGTAAATAACAGTCTGGGCGTGTTTCTGTGTGGCGTGGACAAAGGCTATAGCCACAGTGGTGAAATGCTTTTCCAGGCCCGAAACACTCTGCACTTGCCTTGGCAGGAGCTACATTGGGCTGTGTGAGCTGGTCTCCAGGCCAGTCGATGACAGTTGTTCAGTAGAAGCCAGTTAAGGTGGTATCAGTAGGGTGTTCTTTGGTAGAAGCCAGTTAAGGTGGTATCAGTAGGGTATTTATGCCCGATTTCAGTCCCCTGGGAAGAGCTCTTGGGTGTCGCAGAAAGTGAATTAGGCAGTGGACTCTTCCAGGACCCTGGATCTCACATTCTGTTGCAAGTGGAGGCAAAATCAGGTGGAGATGGACTAAGGGAGTGTGCATTCAAGGCTCCCATTGGTGAGTGTCTGCCTCAGCTGTGGTGAGTAGGAGTGAGCTGATCCTTCAGGTACTGGTGGGAGGGTTGGGTGAAAGCTGAATGATACCATGCTCAAATCTTGCCACTGAGAAGGTTGCGCTGTTCCTGGCAACCACAGTCTCTTCCAACCGGTCAAGGTTCTTACAACCGTCCCACTCATCGGTGCCCACAGGATTTGCTCCCCTATCCCGGCTCACTGCCAAGCCAGCTCTTCTAGTTGATCTGGGACTTCACACCTATCCCACTGCCAGCACAAAACCAAGCCTCCATGGCAGCTCTTGTCCTCTTCAGGTCTGGAAGTGGTGCCCAGTTCCAGTGCTGGTAGCTGCAAACGACCCCAGGCTCACTTCTCCATCTGGGCTGCGGGAGCTTACACCTGCTCATGCCTCCGTTTCATAAGCAGCAGCCTGAGTTTCCCTGCTTGCTGGTAGTGGTGCTGAGGCTTCCCAGGTCCACGCACAAGTCTCTTAAAAGCTGGGAATGAGAATGGCGCTTTTCTAAGCTGCATAAGTTTCAGGAAGGGCATCCCAGCGCGGGTTCCCTCCCTGAATCAGTTCATTCTCAGTCACCTGACCGCTCTGTAAGTTAGATTAAAGGTCTCGAAGGGTCCTGGTTCACTCCTCTGGCCTAGGTTGTGTAATTCCACAGTAAGAAAGTCAACTACAGAAAGGCTTTCATTCACCTCTTCTGTATTAGGGAATCACTCCTGATTCCTAGCTGGCCCTGGCCACACAGGCTGCCTGTTTTCCTGCTCCTTCCTCATTTTTGGAGTTTTCTGTTGCTTTTCTATTGTATTCCCATGTTTCCACGTGGATAATATATTCACCGAGATTGTCTACACACTATTTTGGTTCTTCCAGGTGGTAAGGCAGGCTTGAAGTGCTTCTAATCATCCATCTTGAAAAGACAAACCCTGGCAATTTCTTTTGAGAGGTTTAGTTTCAAAGGAAAATACCCACATCACACACATTTTTTCTTAGCATTTGGAAACTCGTAGCAGGGCTGATTATTACCTACTGTCACTACTACTATTATTCATCACTACAACCACTGATTCTAAAACTTCTACTATTACTAATGCAATATTGATATAAAAGCAGAAACTATCATTTATTGCAGTTTATATGAAACGTCTATTTTACGATCACTTTATAAACAACATTTTATTTACCTCTCATAGTCTTTCAGTGAGCTAGATATTAATCTCTGAGGTAGTTGAAGAATTTGAGCCTCAGAACGGTCAACCCATACACGTATAAGATGACAGAGCCAGTCATTCCTGCCACTTCCAACTGAGGCCAAACACAATACTCTGAAATTTTCTGTAAGAGAGGACATCAAATTACTAATCCAACCCAAACATGCACACACATGCACTCGCACACAGAGTCATCCATCCAAATGAACTGGGGCTGTCAAGTGCCTCTCGTTCTCCACTGAAGGTCATTTACTGAGTAATGAGATAAGAAAATATAATTTGCTTCATTTTATTTTTAATATTATTGCAAGATCCGTTGTCTCTCTTCTGATGTTCTAAATTTAACAGTCCATGAATAACTTCTTCCACGTAAAAGTGAAAATAAACATATTTCCTTTTCTTCAGATAAAATAGTCAATAAAAAGAACTAAGTATCAATGTCTTTATATAGTGATCAAGAAAATGTCATGAAGGCTATCTGTAACAGTACAAT
>CAUYON010123978.1:0-14409 GCA_963573935.1 Arctocebus calabarensis | reverse complement strand
AAAAAAAAAGAAAATGTAGTTTCCAGTTACAAATGTCCATTCGAATTTTATTAATTTTATTGTTAAAATTTTCTCCTCTGTTTATATTTTTTAACTACTAGATTTGTAAAAGTATATTTTAAAAAGTTTTAAAATCTCCCAAACAGTTGTCTTTTTTCTATTTCTCCTTTTTTTTTCTGGATCTTTAATAAATGATGCATTTATGTGATTGACTGTTCTACCTTTGCTATGAATTGTAACTGTTATCAATATTAAGCTTCTTCTTTTTGTCTCTCATTCTAAATTGTCAGAAAATAATTTGTCACCTCTATGTTTTGTTTGCAGTTATCAGAAAAGTCTGATTCATTCTTTTATGTTTAACCTTTTCTCCTTAATTTCTTTTAAGTGTAGATTTTGTAGGTTCATGGTTTGGGGGTTTTGATCTTTTAAGTTTTGTCATTTAATAGTGACGAAAGAGTTTTTTGGGTTTTGGGGGGGTTTTTTTACTTGCAGTTTTTGGCCGGGGTCAAATTTGAACCCACCACCTCTGGTATATGGGGCCGGCACCCTGCTGCTTTGAGCCACAGCGGCCACCCGGTGAAGAAAGAGTTTTTTAGTTTCCTTTTGAGGAAGGAGGCTTCACTGTTTCATGAGAACTGCAAATGGCTTTCCTAATACTGCATTTTCAGTTGGTGAAAATTCTTCTGACATTCTACATGTGATCACCTATCAGGGCGGGTTTGTGTATTTTTCTCAGTTCTCATAAGTATTTGAGTGGAAGTTGGCAGACAGTATGTCAGGGCCTGCAAGCAGATGCCATTTTAAATTAGGCCAAGTGTTCATGCTTCATAACTTAACAAAACAAATAAGTTACTGCTAGGAGTAGACTCCAGTCATGTGCTCATCTCTTATTATCACTTATGTGATTCAATTTCCCCCAAGTGAGCCTGATATAGAACCAATACTAATTCAGTTCAGCTTCACAGGTATGTACCGCCCTGCCAAACACTGGCCCAGCTCTCACTGATTGATTCACCTCACAAAAATGTATTGAGCACTTCATTGCGCTTGGTACCATTCTGGCCCTGGAGACAAAGTGACAGACAAGACAGAGTATTGTATTCTTGAGGAGAATACAATTCACTAAGTAATTTAAAATAATTACGTAATTTTATATATGTGCTATATAGATGAATAAAGCTGAGGCTTTAATCCTAGACTCTAGGAGGTTGAGGAGGGAGGATCACTTGAGCCCAGGAGTTGGAGACCAGTCTGAACAAGAGCGAGATCCCCATTGCTCCTAAAAACAGAAAAATTAGCCAGGCATTATGGCAGGCACCTGTAGTCCCAGTTATTCAGAGGCAGGAAGATCATTTGAGCCCAGGAGTTTGAGGTTGCTGTGAACAAGGCTGACACATGGCACTCTTGCTTATGAGACAGAGCAAGAGTCTGTCACAAAAAATAAATAAAGCTGAGTTAGAAAACAGATAATGACAGGAAGACGAGGTGGCTGTTTCAGAGGAGCTGGTCAGGGTGTTCCATTGGAGCAGAGACTTGACAGAAGAAGAGAAGCAGCCAGGAGAGACACAGAGCAAAATGCTCCAGGCAGAGGGAACAGTGTTAGAGTGCCAAGCCCTTAGACATGACAGGCTGCTGCCATGAATGACCTTTAGTCATTCCTCAGTGGAACTCAACCAAGGTCCAAAGGCCTGGGCAGAAACAGCTCAGACGCTGCTCTGGTTCATGGGCTTCCATCCTTGCATCCAGAGGAAAGAAAAAGGGACTACATGTCATCTCCCTCTGGCTTCTTTCACAGAACACGGGGCACATGCAATGGGTGACATCTCCCCCCAAAATTAGAAAGGAAGTTAGCTACAGTTCACTTGTATGGTCGCCCAATGTGCTTTTCCTTCTTATATATTTTTAAAAGTTTCTGGCTCGGCGCCTGTGGCTCAACGGGCTAAGGCGCCAGTCACATACACCAGAGCTGGCGGATTCGAATCCAGCCCGGGCCCGCCAAACAACAATGATGGCTGCAACCAAAAAATGGCCAGGTGTTGTGGCGGGTGCCTATAGTCCCAGCTACTTGGGAGGTGGAGGCAGGAGACTCGCTTGAGCCCAGGAATTGGAGGTTGCTGTGAGCTGTGATGCGACAGCACTCTGTCCAGGGTGACAGCTTGAGGCTCTGTCTCAAAAAAAAAAAAAAAAAAAAGTTTCCAGCTAACATTTGGCAACCACAGCCCATAGAGCAGGGGTATCCAACCTTTTGGATTCTGTGGACCACACTAGAAGAAGAATTGTCTTGAGCCACATGTTAAATACACAAAACCCGTAAAAGCTGATGGCCAAAAAAAAAAAAAGGTCTATGCATAACATTCCTGATATCGGGCACCACAGATAAGCAAAAAAGTCTGTACATAATAATCCCAATTATGCAGTGGCACATTCAGAGAGTCTTTTAAAACTGTTGAGCAAGTCCCAAGTTTGTAATGACTAATGCAGAAAATTTACATATGTCAGTAATAAAGTATCTTTTTTCATATTCATTATTATAGAAGTAAAAGAAAAGTGGGCAGCCTAAAACTCGTGGGATATATGACATTTTATTTGAGAAAATAATGCATTACTATCTGGTTTGATGGAAGTAGTTAGAATTGTCAATGAGCTTTCAAGGTGCTCATCAGATGTTTTGGTTTTAATTTTACTCTTAATGTGCTTCATTCTTGAAAGTAGTTGTTTGCAAATGTAGGTGTTGCCAAAAAGTAATGACACAAATAAGGTGTGAGTGTGAAGCAAGGGATATTTTCTCTGGGAAGACAGGACCTCCAGAAGTCCAATAAAGAGACATGATCAAATTTTTAAGTTGAATGTCAGATTGCAGCTCTATGCATTCCATTTAAAAACAAGCAGGTAACATATTTATGTCAACTGAAAATGGAGTTGCAAATGCACCAAAATACTGATTATTTTCCTCGAATTGTTAAAATATCTATTTTCAAGTTCTTGTATCAAATCAAGGCTGCATATTTTTTTGCTGTTCACAGGACTGTGTTTAACTAACTTGTCGAAATGTATAACATTGTTTTCCTAAATTTGAGCTTGCCATAATTTCAGTCCCATTAGGAATCAGTCCCATTGAAACATTGCATTGACAAGTTGGTTTTCACCTTGAACACTCATGTTTTACTCATCTAAATGAGCGGTTAAATCCACTGAAAATGCTGAATCTGTAAGCCAGTTTACTGTCAAGTTCTAGCACAAATTTGGTTTCTGATATCATATACAAGTTGATAACATGTCACAAATCATAAAATCTTTTCAACATTTGGCCTTAACTTAGCCATCTTACTTCCAAAAAGTAAATGATGTAGCAATAGTCAGCATCAATACTTTTAAGGAATTCCTGGAATTGGAGATGATTTAATCCCTTGGCTTTTATGAAATTCACAGTCCTAATAACAATTTGCAGGACATTATCCATTTTTAAAGCTTTTGCACATAACTTTTCTTGATGTACTATGCAATGATACTTCATCAAATGTGAGTTTGGGATGACAATTGCATTGTCTTCTATTAATTTTCTAAGTCCCTCTCTTTTATCAGCCATTGCTGAGACACCATCAATAAATATGTAAGACATGTTGACAATGGACAAAGGAAATCTTTTTTTTTTTTTTTTTTTTTGAGACAGTGTCCCAAGCTGTTGCCCTGGGTAGAGTGCCATGGCATCATAGCTCACAACAACCTCCAACTCTTGGACTCAAGCAATCCTCTTGCCTCAGTTTTTCTATTTTTTTAGAAGAGATGGCGGGGGGTGTCTCATTTTGCTCAGGTTGGTCTTCCACATTTCCGTTGCTGATGCAAAGCAAGGCAGAGTGCTGATTTGTAAAGCGTGGCAGGTGATGTGGGAGGTGCTGCCGAGGTATGGAAGCACCTTGAAAATCCAAGAAGAATGCTTACCTGACTTCTAAATAACATTGAACACCTAATGTTGCAATGGTAGGTTGACAATCACTCGCTGCCTCGCCAAGTTACCTTGAGCGCATGTAATGTCTGACGGTGTCAATTCAACCGGCTACACTTGGAAGACAACACACTGGAAGCCGTACTCCTCCATAAAACTGAAGCCAAAATGTGTACAAATAGCCAGAGTACATAGGTTTATTTTACATGACATTGGGACACAACCTGCATGCCTACCAAGTTCACACTCAAGAACTACTCATTCTAGTTCCACATAATCCGGTTCCACCAAAAAAATCACAAAACGCTCATTATATTTTAAGTAAGTTTAGGATTTCGTGTTGGGCCACACGTCCAACTCCCCTGCCATAGATACATATATACATTTACCCACTTCCAAGAGGAGGGCACCACAAAATCTTCAGTTCATGCATCCAGAACCAGGATCCAGTCTAGGATCTCTGCATGATGACCACTCCTCTAATTCTTTTGGACTCCATCTCGGTATTTTAAAACCTTTCGACTTAATTGTATTAATACATTTCATTACCATAACATGCCCTATATAAAAATAGTGTAGGAAAGAAAGAAGAGAGGAAAGGGAAATTAACAGATGTAAACGGGCCAGGCACAGTGGGTCACACTTTGGGAGGCCAAGGAGAAAGGATCACTTGAGGCCAGGAGTTTGAGACCAGCCTGAACTGGTCTAGTAGGAAAACCCAGTTACTAGAGAGGCTGAGGCAGAAGGATAGCTTGAGTCCAAGGAGTTTGAGGTTACGGTGAGCGGTAGTGATACCACTTCACTCTAGCTCAGGCCACAGAGTGAGATGCTGTCTCAAAAACAAACAAAAACTAAACACAAATATACATAAATATGCATATAGTTTATTATGTCCTTGTGTTCAATATAGTTTTTCTGAGACAGAGTCTCACTCTGTCACTCTGGGTAGAGTGATATGGCATCATAGCTCACAGCAACCTTAAACTCCTGAGCTCAAGGAATTCACTCACCTTAGCGTCCTAAAGTGCTGTAATCTTATTACAGGTGTGAGCTACCACACCTGGCTTAAATATAAAATATTAAATTGTTTTAAATTATTTCTATTTTAAAATGTTAAAAATTAGCTATAAAATTTAAAAAGCAAAATACAAATCATGATTACCAACGATCAAGATTTTAAATCAAGTTTGTTTAAATAAATTGACTTCTAAATTTAATTATTCATACTTTTGGGTATGAACTACTGCTTGTGAGAAATAGGATTTACAGAAGTTCAAACAACAATAAAGATCTAAGTTTAGCTATTTCACTTTTTAAAGGATTTTAAAAACATTTTTTTAGAGAGAATCACTGTTGCCCCAAGCTAGAATTCCAGTGACCTCAGCCTAGCTCATTGCAAACTCAATCTCTTGGGCTCAAACCATCCTCCTGACTCAGCCTCTCAAGTAGCTGGAACTACAGTTACATATCACCATGGCTGGCTCATTTTTCTATTTTTTTATAGAGCTAGGGTCTTGCTCTTGCTCAGGCTGATCTGGAACTCCTGACCTCAAGCAATCCTCCCACCTCAGCTTCCCAGGGTGCTAGGATTATAGGGATAAGCCAACACACCTGGCCTAGATTTAAAATATTTTTGATGTAAAAATTTTGTGAAGTCAAATAAAATAGCATGTGAAATATACCATAAAAAAAGACATTCCAATATACAAGGAAATTGGAGCAAGGAAATAAAACCCTTGGTATGACTGGAATTGCTTTTGAAAGAACCATTTTCACATTCCCACAGGCAATGAGGGTTCCAGTTTCTCCACATCCTTCTCAGCACTGTTATTTTATGTCTTTTTTATTGCAGCCATTCTGATGAGTGTAAAGTGGTATTTCATTGTGGTTTTAATTTCCGTTTCCCTAATGCCTAATGATATTAACATCTTTTTATGTGCTTATTGGTCATCAGTATATCTTTGATGAAATGTCTATTGAAATCTTTTAGTCATTATTTAATTAGATATTCATTGATTTATAAGGATACAAGCTCCTTATCAGATAGATGATTTGCAAATATCATCTTTCAGCGTGTAGTTTATCTTTTCACTTAACAATGTCATTTGAAATGCACAAATTTTAATTTTGATGAAGTACAAATTATCAACCTTTTTCTTTTATCAATTGTGCTTTTGCCATCCTATATAAGCATTTTTATTTTTGTTCAAGGAAGATAGCATAATTTTGACTTAAAAATATGTAACAGATAAAGTTTTCTTACTTCCCCACCAAGCTAGTGTCTGCTTTGTCAGGTACAAAATAAATCACTGGGGAGAACATTTTGCTATTAGTGCAGACTAAGTCTACAGGTCATTCTCTCTTGAGTTTCTGCCTATGTATCCCACCTTGTCCGTACCTTCCTTCCATCTGGTTTCATGGGGCACTCTGCACCATTGGCTTAGTCCTACAGCACAAGGAAATGCTCTATTTTGAAAGCAAAGGTCAAACTTCACATGTTCAGCCCCGCTGAGCCTAAAATAAGACAAAGAAAAATGAGAGACAGTGATATTTAAGAGCTCACTTGAAAAGTCCCACAGTGTTTGAATTCCTGCTCTGCTACTTACTAGCAATAAGACCTGGGGCAGGTTCCTTAGTGTCTCTAAATCACATGTGGTGGGTCCTTACACCTGCTATGCCTTCCATAAATGTCAGTCATCATTGTTATCTAATTATCATTGTGATCATTAATATTAACTAGGACCAGCAAAAAGAACCCCAAAATGTCAACTTTCAGAAAAGTTTTTTGGATCTAGGTTTTAAAGATATATAAGAAATGAGAGCAATTCCTTGATACTCAAAGTTATGGTCTGGGGACAGTGGCATTAACATCATCTGAAAGTTTATTAGAAATGTAGAATTTCAGACTCTACCAAGATCTACTTAACTAGAAGGTGCTTCTTACAAGATTCTTGCCCAGGTGATTTGTGTGCACATTACAGTCTGAGAAACACTAGACTCTTCCTAGCCTTGGGAGGCAGGGGCAGTAAACCCTCTGACCTACTTCTTTACCTCCTTAAACTCCACCTACATTTGAGAACTCCCTTCATTCATCTGGTGTTCTTCAGGAAGATCAAGCTTTGACTTGAGGCTTTCTTTACCTGAGTAAAGGAGGCTGGGGAGAATCCTGCCTTATCTGAGAGGCACCATTATATTATAGTTAATCAGGAGGCTCTCTCCCAAGGGGTTTGCTGTACTCTTTGAGGGAATGAGAGTCAGATAACAAACAATTAGCACAGACATGATAGGGATAGATAAAAAGAAATAAAGGGTTTGGTTTTCCCCTCCCCAGGAGCCAGTTAAAAGCTGATAAAACCCCAGCTATCAAAGCTTTCATTTAATCTTTTGAAGAGTCAACATCTGCTCAAAGTGCGCAGTGCAAAGTGTGACCCTTCTGATGAGTGTTTGTGGATTGGGGAGCTTCCCAAAGTCACAGGCTCTTCCTGAGGCAAAGTCATCTTTCTCAGTATGAATTAATAGAAAAGATAAGACTTTACTTGACTGCTAGCTCATCCATCCCCAAATTTCTGAAAAGCAGTGCCTCCAGCTAGGAAACAAAGAGACCTCTCTCTCTTTTTTTTTTTTTTAGATGCCCCAGGAAAACAGTGTGGGAAAAATCCCACCAGAAAATCATACATCTGGGATCCTGTTTTGAGGAACTGGAAACTAGGATTTGCTCAGGAACTCCTTGGATCAAAGGTTGGGTTGGGGGGTGCTGTTAAATGAAAAGTTCCACAAGCAACAGCAGGGTCTCCCAAAGTGTTCCTTTTACGATGATTTTTTTTTTAACTCCCTCGCCTCATAAACCAGGACCTAAAACACAACCAGGAGAGCTATAATTAACCATAGACATTGCATGCAAAGGCTATGAGGGAGGAGATGGCATCTAAACGGAATCCTGCAGAACTGATAGGAGTTAGTGGAAAAGAGATCTACAGAACGGGGGGTGGGGGGGGTGGGGGGGGTGGGGGGGGGTGTTTGTTTTTGTTTTGAGACAAGAGTCTCATTATGTTGCCCTCAGTACAGCTCCAGCAACCTCAAACTCTTGGGCTTAAGTGATTCTCCTGCCTTAGCTTCCAAAGTAGCTGGGACTACAGGTGCCCACCACAATGCCAAGCTATTTTTTGGTTGTTGTAGTTTTCATTGTTGTTTAGCAGGCCCAGGCTGGGTTCCAACCCTTGCAACCCCCCCCCCCAATGTATGTGGGTGGCGCCCTAACCACTGACCTACAGGTGTCGAGCCAGGTTTTTTGTTTTTTAAGGCAGAGTCTCACTGTGTTGCCAGGCTAGAGTGCCTTGGCCTCAGCTTAGCTCACAGCAACCTCCCACTCCTGAGCTCAAGTGATCCTCCTACCTCTGCTTCCTAGGGTACTAGGCATGAACCATTGCACTCAGACCAAGAGGACAGTTTTTAAAAATTCACATATAATTCGCATACCACAAAATCTATCCTTTTAAAGTGTTTTCTCTATATCTACAAAGTTGTGCAACCATCATCACTATCTAATTCTGCAACCAAAAAGAATCCCAGTATCCATTAACGGCCACTCCCCTTTCCCTCCTCCTACCAACTGCTGGCAGCTAATATACTTTCTGTAACAAGACAATTTTTTAAAACAAAGAGAAAGCAAGCCTGCGCAGTGATGAGATAAAAGTTCTTCAAAAAATCTAGTAGGAATAGTTTAAAGGTATTCTTTTACCATGTTTTAAAATGGACCTAGGTTTGGGGTGGAAGGGGGTTCTTTTTTTTTTTTTTTTTAAACATCATCAGAACATCCAAGGAAGTCATGTGGTTCAGGGACCTAGGTTTTTTCATCCAGGTATGGTGAGGCCATCAGAACAGAAGATGACTACTGGTGAAAGGTAGTTTCTTACTCACAGTCCCTAAGAGGGGAGCACAGGGCATGTCAGGGAGGATCTCCGGGAAGTGCTGGAGTGAGTCAGGAGGTCGGGGGAGGGAAACAAGAAGAAATGCACAAGGAAGCAAGGTCAGTAAGTTGAGCAAGGTTCGCACTGAAGAGTTTGAATAATTTCCGTGGACTTTAGACCATAAGGGTCATCCCTAATTGACCCGTACCTGGCCCTGGTGTGAGTTAGGGCTGGCAAATAGTGTCCCAAACTTCAGGAGCCTAGTGAAGAGGGTAGTTGGGAGGTGTGGACTCAGGATTGGTTGGTTGCATATCAAAGGCGTGCTCCAAAGCCTGTAGCTGGCTATCTCTAGGAATAAACTAATCCTGGGAAAAACAGGGTCTGAGAGGTTTCCAGATGCCAAAGTAGTACAAAAGGTAGAAAATAAAAACTATGAATAATACACACCAGTCAAGGGCATTGGCTAGGATGCCTTAGGAAATCATTTGTCTAATTCAAAATATCTTTACCTTGTTTTTGCTCCTTATTTCTAAACTTAAATATTATTTAGTCTTGTTTTAAGCAATAATATCCATAAGATCATGGGACTGATATGCTTAGCATATTTTTAAGTGCACATTAAGGTAAATACATAATGAAATTATCTGCTCAGGCTTGGTGCAGTGGACTCACACATGTAATCCTAGCACTCTGGGAGGCCAAGGCAGGAGATTGCTTGAGGTCGGAGTTTGAAACCAGCTTGAGCAAGAAGAGAAAAATTAGCTGAACTATGGTGATACTCTCCTGTAGTCCCAGCTACTTGGGAACCTGAGGCAAGGAGTTCAAGACCACCCTCGACAACACAATGAGACCCTATCTCTATAAAAAATAAAGTTAATTCAGCCTGGTGGCACACACCTGTCATCCCAGCTACTCAGGAGGCTGAGGCAGAAGGATCACTTGAGCTCAGGAGTTCAAGGTTACAGTGAGCTACTGCTACTGCACCCCAGCCTGGGAAACAAAGCAAAACCCTGTCTCTTTAAAAAACAAAACTTCCAAAAAATTACCTAAAACACATCATGCACACACCATCAGTGTTTTGTGCGTCCCAGAATAGGGAGCAGCGATGGAGTAAATTACCGTCTTCATTTTATGGGGAAGAGCTGTAAAGCCCAGAAAGGGTAAGTGCCTTGTCCAAGATGATGTTGCTATTTGTGGCAAAACAAGGATTAGATGATGTCACTATTTGTGGCAAAACTCATCACCCTTGAGTCCCCCATCCCTGTGCATTTCCTCCTCTGTACAGTTCAAATTTCATCTGTGCTAACAAAAAGCAAGAAAACTACTTCGTATCACTCCTACCAAGGACTTGCTGTGTTGTTCTAATCATTTCCTGAGTCAGTGGTCTGTTCAGAATTTCCAGTGTCACTTGCACAAAAACGAAAAGCACTTCCAGTGGTTTTTCTGTGTTTTTCTTCATTCTGTGTCTCAGGTCACTGTGAACTGGGAAGGAAGGTCTTCTAACCCGGGCACTTCAGATTTCCAGTGACCAAGGCATCCCTTGCTCTGAGAAGTGGGCCGGGAATACCCAGTAGAATCCTGTCCTCAAAAAGTCAAGCTCAATTCAAGCATTCCAAAGATCGTGATTTAAAGAAGAAAATGATATGAAACTGTAGAGGATTCCAAAAAGGTAATTAAAAGCATAGATACAGAGCTTGAAATTGTGTGTATTCATATTGATGCTCCTATATCTGACCAGGCAAGATAGTTTATTAATATAGTGCATATTTATTATGCAGTTTATTAATAAATAATCAATAACGTTTATGCAGTTTATTAAGCAGTCAAGGCAGTTTATTAATATAACGCATAACATGAGAGTAACATAGTCCACTTGGCAGGATTTTCCTTGAGGGACTGTGGTCTTACTGATAACATTCAGAGCTGACGCTGAGCCCTCACTCTGAAGTAAACCCTTAGTATGTGAAAAAGGCACCTATGATTCTCCTCACTTTGCAAAAAGGGCTAGTGAAGTCAAGAGGTTAAGTTATCTGCCTAATGTTGTACTCATAGTGTCAGAACTGGGATTTATACACAGGGAGGTCTGACACCCCCCCACACACACACACACACTAGTACATTGCCTCTGTGTGAGGGCTTCTCTCTCAATATGTCATCATCCCTTTTTCTAGAAATTCACATGCTTTGTGTCGGGACACCTAACTCCAATTGAACTCCCTTGGAAATATTGAAATGTTCAGATTTAGAACTGTTCCTGGTACAGATGTTCAGTGTGAAACAGCTCTGGGGCCCATTAATTAGAGTGCAACTCAGGCAGGTCTCTTGTTCCTTTTGATCGGTTTCCTTGTTGCCCACTTTTTGCTCTTCTTATTCAAGAGGAATTTCATTAGGAATTACACAGAGAGGTGGCGCCTGTGGTTCAGTGAGTAGGGCTCTGGCCCCATATCCCGAGGGTGGTGGGTTCAAACCCAGCCCTGGTCAAATTGCAACAAAAAATAGCTGGGCATTGTGGTAGGCACCTGTGGTCCCAGCTACTCAGAAGTCTGAGGCAAGAGAATCACCTAAGCCCAAGAGCTGGAGGTTGCTGTGAGCTGTGACACCACAGCACTCTACCATGGGCAATAAAGTGAGACTGTCTCTAAAAAAAAAAAAAGAATTACACAGAGGTCGCTGGCCCTTGCTCCCTCCACAAAGTTAGGATTGAATTTTGCGTGTCATTTCCTACTGAAATAATTACAAATATAGTAATATATTGCCATATTAAGGGTTTGTTCAGATTGGTTGAGTGTGGTGGTATTAGGGGAGGGACTGATTTCTTTTTTCAGTTTTAGAAAATGTTTGTTTCTCTTTTTCACCCTTTCCCACATTTTCAGCTTTAAGCAGTTGCCCCTCAACTAACTCAGGTCTCTCTTCAATTCCTAAAATTGTTCAATTTTAATGCCAGGAAGAACATTACCAACATCTAGTCTAGTGTTCATAGCTACTATTAAATTATTATGACACTGACGGTAATAATTTAGGACCTCAAGACCAGCCTGAACAAGAGTCAGATACTATCTCTACTAAAAATAGAAGAACTAGCCAAGTGTTGTGGCAGGTGCCTGTAGTCCCAGCTACATGGGAGGCTGAAGCAGGAGGATCGCTTGAGCCCAGGAGTTTGAGGTTGCAGTGAGCTAAGCTAAGGCCACAGCACTCTAGGCTGGGAGACAGAGCAAGACTCTGTCCCCCCTAACAAACAAACACAAAGTAATAAATAATTCACTCTTGAATCAGAATGATACATGATAAATAAATCACTCAGAATGATACATGATAAATAAATGTCTTGTGATATATTAATGCAATTCTGTGGCTCCTTTGTAAAATATTATGATATATACACATACACAAGTGTACAAACCCTGCAACTAAGCTTAATAAACTGTACTAAATGTAATTGTTATCCCTATCAAAGCATCACTTATATTCTGAGATGAATTTTTGGTAGGGAGCAAAAACAATATTATCTCTAGAGGCTTAGAATATATCCCAAAACCTAGATTATGCTGAGAACATTTTCCATCAAGCATGTCATGGTGGAAAAAAAGTAAAGTTTGGAGCCATTGTTCCTGGTCACCCCCTCATTTTACAGATGAGGAAACCAAAGCTCAGAGAAGTTAGGTGACTTAATCAAGGTCACCCAGCTGAACAGAAAACTGGTAGCCCCAAAGGACATGCAGCCCATGAGAGACTTCTCAACTCCTTGTTTCTAGCACATCGTGCAGTGGTGTTTAAAACATATCCTTGACTAACTGGGATCTGTACTAGTTTTCTATTGCCTTAACAAATTACCACAAACTTAGAAGCTAAACAGCACAAACTTATTATCCTACAGTTCTGGAGTTCACAAGTCTGACATCAGTCAAGGCTGTGTTCATCTCTTTGCTTATTTGGGTTGTAAGCGAACTTCAGTTCTTCACAAGTGTAGAACCAAGTTCCTAGTTTTTTTGCTGGCTATAAAATGAAAGTTCTGGCTAGCTTCTAGATCAGTGTTCTTCAACATTTTTTATCTCATGGCACACTCGAACCTGTAGTAAAACTTCCATGGCATATTTAAATTATGTTGATTTTTTTTAAAAAGAGTTAAAAGAAAAGAATATGGCTCGGCGCCTGTGGCTCAATGGTCTAAGGCGCCAGCCACGTACAACTGAGCTGAGGGGTTCGAATCCAGCCCGGGCCCGCCAAACAACAATGACGGCTGCAACCAAAAAATGGCCGGGCATTGTGGCAGGCACCTGTGGTCCCAGTTACTTGGGAGGAAGAGGCAGGAGACTCACTTGAGCCCAGGAATTGGAGGTTGCTGTGAGCTGTGATGCCATTGCACTCTATCCAGGGTGACAGCTTGAGGCTCTGTCTCAAAAAAAAAAAAAAGAAAATATATTTACTGTGCCTTGACCTTCTTTCAAAAATAATTTACTTGATGATCTTTAAAATGTTCACGGCACACCAGTTGAAAATCACCGCTCTAGAGACAGCCACATTCCTTGACTTTAGCCCCTACTCTGTCTTCAAAGCCAGCAGTGTGAGGTTCAGACCTTGTCACATTGCATCTCTCCAAGCCTTCTTCAGTAGTCACGTCTCTCTGACCACAGCTTGGAAAGTTTCTCCAGTTTAAAAACATATGTGATTAAATTGAGCCCGTCTGGGTAATTCAGGATAATCTTCCCATCGCGAGACCTTTAATTTAATCACATCTGCAAAGTCCCTTTTGCCCTACCATATCCACAGTTTCCAGGAACTAGGACGAGGACATCTCTGCCTACCAATCCAGTCCCTCCTGTACCCCTACTCCAACCCAAAGAGGTGTCAGGATGGGCCTCCAGCTCCTCAACCAATGTACTATCTTCTAAGCGGCCTCCGTCCTTCCATTAACTCCCACTTTCCGTGCTAGTGGATTAGCTTCCTCCACGGCACACGGTTAACACTGCTTCTCTGTTCAAAACATTGGACGGCTCTTCCTTGTCCATTCAATCTAACTTCTCTTCTGTCTTTCAAAGCTTTGGGGGATGTGGCACTTGAGTTCAGCCTTTCTTTTGTTCACACCATCATGATTCACACTTGCAACACATTTTCTTTTGCCACAATTGATCACTCAATCTCCCTCCTGCACACAACACACTTTCTCATCCCTGTACCTTTGTCCACATTATTTCCTCTGCCTGAAACGTCCTTATCCCTTCATCTCGGAATTTCTAAATCTCAAAGTTTTCCAGACTCGACTCGAATGTCACCACTGCCTTCAACCTTTCCTTAAAGGCTAAAAACATTTTTTTCTTCTGATTTCTCAGGGCCCTCAGTTATCCCTTTTTATTGACGCTGAGTATATTCCAGTTGTCTGTTACTCATAACAACAAAAAGTTAGTGGCTTAAAACTATAATTTATTGGGCGGCTCCTGTGGCTCAGCGAGTAGGGCGCCGGCCCCATATACCGAAGGTGGCGGGTTCAAGCCCGGCCTCGGCCGAACTGCAAAACAAAAAAATAGCCGGGCGCTGTGGCGGGCGCCTGTAGTCCCAGCTACT
>CAUYON010123976.1:0-18418 GCA_963573935.1 Arctocebus calabarensis | reverse complement strand
CCCGGCAATTTTTTTCTTTTTTTTTGGTTGCAGCCATCATTGTTGTTTGGCGGGTCCAGGCTGGATTCGAACCCGCCAGCTCAGGTGTACGTGGCTGGCGCCTTAGCCCACTGAGCCACAGGCGCTGAGCCTCTACAAAATACTTTTAAAAAAAAATTAGCTGCATGTGTTGGTACATGTCTGTAGTTTCATCTACTTGGGGATGCTGAGACAGGAGGATGGCTTGATCCCTGTCATTCGAGGTTACAGTGAGCTCTCATCATACCATTGCATTCCAGCTTGGACAACAGACCTAGATTCTATCTCTAATAATAATGATAATGATAATAATAAAATGAAGAACTTTCTCACAGGGATAGAAGATGCTGGAACAGACAGTTAAGAGGCCTGTGGAATCTCCCCATCATGGTACATTCTCTCCTCCCACCTTCCCACCTCTGTCCCGGTGCACACTCGACACTTGGCAGCAGGCAGGCTCATTTCCCTGACAGTAATGATTCCCACCAGCCGAGGCCCACTAAGTTGTTTGCTACCAGCTCAGCTCTTGCATTCTTGACATTGAGAGGGTGCCCTTACCTAGTCAACCTTCCAAGGTGCCCGACATAGAGGAAGAAGGGAGGAGAGGGGAGAAATGGAGGTGGCTCACTGAGTCAAATCCATATATTTTGGAAAAGAGGCACCCTACATTCTTTCAGGTCTCAGATTGGGAGCTTATCCCACACTGCAGTAGCATAGCTTGAGCTGACCCACATAAGTACTTACAGCAGACAAACAGCATCCTTAGGGAGGGCTCCTAGACACACCTGCCCAGTAGAAACAGGCAAAGAGGCTTTCTTTAAAAAGAAAAGAACACAGCCCTAGTCTTTAATTTTCCTGAGCTGCTTCTCTCTACTGGACTGAAGACAATATTTGACTCCTAGGCTCTTCCCAATAAGGAGACCTCAGGGCTTTGCTCACCCTCCCCCCTCATTATACAGAAATTCAGGAAAGGAAAGGGATTTGGCTAAATTCTCAAGCACAACTGAAGCCTCCCAACTTCTAGTCAAGTGCTCTTTTGAAGCCATTTTTATATTGCTGCTTCAGTGGGAACTCCAGTGGGGGAAAGAGGTCCAGCAAGATGGGCATTGTTGTCCAGAGAATGCTAGTTTGAAATCTGAAGTCTTATCTCTGAATCATACTTTGTGACTTTAACCCCAGTAAGCCTCTGTTACTCCCTCCATAAAATGGAGATAGGACCACCTGTCCCCAAGGTTATGAGGATTAAATGGAGATGAAGCATTTGAAGATGCCTAACCTGATGACTAGTGCAAAATAACATTAACAAACGCTTGCTTGAAGAAGAAAAATGAAGCAAGAATCCAGAGTTTTCCCCGTTGGGCCCCAGTGCAAACCTGGTTCTGCAGAAGAGGCTGTGCATGCCCTAGGCCCCTTCTGAGAAGCCCAGCGCACTCTTCCTTCATCCTACAGCTGCCCAGGGCTGGCCCCAAAGTGGGTCCCACACAGATGGGAACAGAATCCAAGGACCCAAGGGAATCACTCCCTAAGACCAGAGGGGGACAACTGCCCAATGCCTGTTCCATTTCTGGGAGAGAGATCTGTCACAGAAGCAGCGGCTCCCTACTCCCGGGTTCGTGAGCCGAGCCGAGCAGGGCATCCCCTCCGAGTTTCCCAGTCTCCGGAGTGGTGGGCGCTCCTGTTCTTGCTCCAATGGTGGAGCAGAACTGACGGAGGTGTGGCATATGGGTGGGGGCAAGCCCAAGAGCACACTCCAGCTCCCAATTCAGCGCGAGGAAGGGAAGGCAGTGACAGCTCCTCCAGCGCTCCGCGGCCAGGCCAGGCCAGCCATCTGTTGTCCGCTTTCTGTCCGTACCCTCGGCCTCATCCCGCCTCTCGCTCCGGGCTTCTCTCCCGCAGGACGGTACCGGAGGGCAGCAGCCCTTGCCCGCCTCTCTGTCGGGAGGCGGCCGCCGGGGAGAGACGCACACGGCCACCGCCGAGCTTCGGGTGCGCAGTCCCTTGCCCACCCAGCCACGCTGACCTGCTCACACGCAGGCACGCACGCCTCGGTGCCTGTCACCTCGGTGCCTGCTGCTCTCACTGCCCCAGACTCAGCCGCGCGGCGCTGGGGGCGAGTGAGCGGGCGGCAGGTTTCTCCCAGCGAAACGGGCTTTCTGGGCGCGCAGAGCTGCCCTACCTTTCTCCCCCGGGTCGGGCTCCCGCTTCCTCCCCTCTCGGTGCTTCTTGCCGCGGCCGCGGCCCCTCCTCCTGGGCTCCGACATTCTGCCCGGGGTCCCAAGCGGTGGGACGGCCTGAGCTCTCCGCTGCCGCGCTGCGCCCCCGCCGCCTGCAGCCCCAGTGCCCGAGCGCGGCGCCTTCTTATAGGCGGTCACACCCTCCGGGGGAGGGAGCAGCGAGCCTTAACTCTTCCCCTCCCGCGCCCGCCGCCCTCGACGCCCCCACCCCCGCCTCACAGGCTCAGGCCGCGGGGGGCTGTGGGCTCCCGGGTCTGGGCCCGGGACTCCCTCCTCCGGCCCACAGAGATAGGCAGGATCCGCGCCCAAACGCAGCGCCACGAATCTCCTCGGGGGAGAGGGGATTCGAGCTGAGTTGGAAGGCTGAGCGTGGTTGGGGAGGGCGGAGTAGAGATCCCCCAGCGAGGGCCAGACTAAGGACAGCATGGGGGTGGGGAGATAGAGAGAGAAGGGCCCAGGAAAGGGGCAAAATGAAGCCCAATGGCCGGCCCAGGGGGTTGCCTCTTGCCGAGGGTCTTGGCACCTCCAGCCTTATGGAGCAGTTTGTGCCTCCTCATCCCTGAAGGTCTGGCCTGAATTGCACAGGATACCACCATCTGGGGAACACCTTTAATGCAACCACCATTTGTGCCTGACGGCAGGGGATCTGCTGCCTGACATCTTTCCCAGCAAGCGTGTGTGCAGCCTGCCCTGCAGGGAACCTGGGTTCCCAGGTGGCCTGTAGCCTCCCTGCCCCTCCCACACACACACTCTAACTGCCCAGACTGTGGGCACCAGCTGCCTTTTCTCTTCAAGGCCTATGGAGGTGAACTCTGACACCTCCACCTCTCCTCCAAACCATAACCTACTGAACCACTGGGTAGGGGCTGTCAGAGGATAGCATCCTGCCTCCTGCCTGGGCGTGGTGCTGAAAGGGTTACATAGCAAAGGCTCGCCTTCTGGCTCCCAGAAAGCCCAAGCCTGCGGTTTGCCTGCCTAGCTGCCTGAGGTGTCCCCTTACAGCCATCCCAAATAGAATCCAAGTCAAAGATCATCTCAGCCAGTCCTCTGCCTCCTCAGTAGAGGGTCCCAAGGCTTCTTTGGACAATCTTCTCCTTAGGAGAGCCTGAAGCAGGCTAGGACTCTGAGCCAAGGCCAGGGACTTTGGGGCTTCAGGGCTGCCTGGGGGCCTGGCCAGAACATGAGGCCAAATTTAGGGAGTGGGAGCACAGAAAGAGAGAGGATGGAAGTGATGTCCAATGTCTGTGTCAAGAGCTGATCTCCTGTGCACTTGGGGCTTTAAGTTTGTCTCACCAGGGGCCAGTTCTGGAGAGATCAAGTGTACGAGCTATCCCTCACACCCCACCCTATCTGAGGGATAGCACACGCCCATCCCACTTCATGTAATATCATTCTCGGTGAGGTGGGCAGCGAGGAGTCTTGGGTAGAGCCAGAACCAGAAGCCAGAGGTTCATTCAGCTTCCAAAATGGCACTTACATACATTCCTCCCCAGCCATCCAGCTGCTGCCTCAGTTCACTCCTTTCTTCTATCCCACTTTGCATAAAGTCTTGTCCTCTCAGTTCTGCCCTCTCCAAGGCCACCAGAGTAAGCTCTCTAAAACACAAACCAGATCACTTCACTCACTATTATCTATGGGTAATAAATCTAAATGCTTCACAGGCATCTAAAGTCCTATTCCACCTGACCCCTGCTGATAGCCTTCTAGCCCCTAAGCCTATACTTCAGTCACATTTACCTACAAACCACACACATTCTACCCTGTTTCTTCTCCATGCCTTTGCATGTACTTATACTAATCTCTCTGCCCCGAGTGGCCTAGCTGACCTCCTTGTTCATTCTTTTAACAAATACTTAGTAAGGCTTTCTGTGTTTTAGGCACTGTGCATGGTGTTGGAGGTATGTGCATATGGCAGTGAGCAAGACAGTTATGGCCCCTTCTTACATGAAGGTTGATAGGGATGGACAAATGGCTAATTACAGAAATAAAAGATTAATTAAAATTTGTATTCAATATTAAGGAGACGTAATCATTTAACAAACATTTATAGATATTGACATTCAAGTTGATAGAGAAAACAAATGTAGTGCGGGAAGGCTTTCCCTAGGAAGCATTTAAACTGGGATTTGAAGTATGAGTATGAGTAGGCCAGTCTAAAAGGAAGCTGGGGAAGAGAATTTCTGATAGATGTAATAGCATAGCCAATGGCTGTGAGGCAGGAAGGAGCTTCTGTGCCTTTGTAAAAAAATGTTCTGAGGTGTGTATGTGTGTATGTGTGTGTGTGTGTGTGTAGGTGGGTGGGGGTATAGATGAGTGTGTAAGTGTACATATGGGTGTGTATATGTGTGTATGAGCTGTGAGTATGGACGTGAAGTATGAGGGGTATGTGTAGGGCGGTGATACACATAGTGAAAGGAGCCCGGGGAGGAGGCATGTAGTGGTCAGATCAAGCAGGACATTTTAGGCCCAGTGGAGACACTTGGGTTATCTAAAGAGTGATGTTCTGCTCCTAAAGCTACTCAGCACACATGCAAGGGGTGGGCCCAGAGACCACATCACCCACACCTTAATACCTTTTTATCTATCCCTATAAGAACACTTTATTTTGTATTATTTTCAGTTTCCATCTCTGTCTCTCCCACTTGAGTAAGAGCCCCTTTAAGGTTGTGACCATAATACCTGGGATGTGTTAGGTGGGATAGGTAAGTGACTCTCTCCCACTAGTAAAGAATGGCCAAGGGTAGCAACAAGAAAAAAATGGCCCAAAGTGGGAGCCTGCAGGCCAGCTGAAGATAATCTTTCTTAGGTATGGCTTTCCTGGCAGTGCAAAGCAGCTCATGGCTTGGGGTCAACTGAATGACACAAGTCAGAAGTGCCATGGAAATTCAGAAGGGCATAAGCACTCTCCCTGGGCTGGGGTATCCAGACCTAGTGCTGAGGGAGGTGAGAATTGAAGAAGATCTAGAAGGATGGGTAGGATTTTGATGGGGGACAGGCCCCAAATGGGTGGAATACAAGAAAGATCTAGGAGAGTATACCCTGCTCAGGAGACAATGAGCAGACCAGGTTGATGTTAGGAAACTATGGGAGCTACTCAGAATACATAAAACACTTACTGGGCACATACTGTATGCCAGAGTTCACAGGGCTAAGCACTTACACATTATCTCTTGTAATCCTTACAACAGTCCTCTGAGGTTGGTTCAATCATTATTTCTGTTTTACAGAAAAGGGAACAGGATGTAGGAATAACGATAGTTCCCATTCAAAGTCACATACCTGGGAGGCTGCAAAGCCAAGCCTCAAGCCTTGGCCATCTTTCACTAGGGCCTGTGCTCTCACACTACTTGTGCTCAGGTCAGAGAGACACTTAGACTGCCAGGCTGAGGCTTTTGGACCATATTTAGTAAATAATGGGAATTCAATGATGCTTTTTTGAGAAGGGAATTATTTGCACATCAGAAAATTAATCTGCCTAGAGTGTGCAGGATGTCTGGAAAGAAGCAGACTGGAGAGGCAAATGGACCAGTGAAGCAAGTGAACCACCAAATATTTACTCACAGCCTATAATGTGCCAGGCCCTGAACATTCTGAGGGTCTGGAGTGCTTGAACTGGGATAAAGGCAGTGAAGATAATAGTAGGAAGAGTAGCTAATATTATACTTAGGAGTATTAACTCACTTAATTCTTCACAACAGCACAATAAAGGAGGCCTACTATTATCCTCATTTTTTTTTTTTTTTGAGACAGAGCCTCAAGCTGTCACCCTGGATAGAGTGTCGTGGCATCACAGCTCACAGCAACCTCCAATTCCTGGGCTCAAGTGAGTCTCCTGCCTCTGCCTCCCAAGTAGCTGGGACTACAGGCGCTTGCCACAACGCCCGGCCATTTTTTGGTTGCAGCCATCATTGTTGTTTGGCAGGCCTGGGCTGGATTCGAACCTGCCAGCTCAGGTGTACGCGGCTGGTGCCTTAGCCCGTTGAGCCACAGGCGCCGAGCCTATTATCCTCATTTTAAAGATGAAGAGAGTGAAGCACAGAGAGGTGAAGTCATTTTTATTTTCTAAGTCAGTTACAAGTAAGTGGCAGATCAGGGTTAGGAGCCTGTGCAGCTGGATCCCCAGGGTCCATACTCTTAAGCACAGCACTGTGGTGTGCTTGAGAAGACAGAAGAAGAGACAGAGAAGAGAAAGCGACCTTCCACACACCCCAGCCCAACGACTAGCCTCAGGACCTGCATAGCTCCTGCAGCCTTATGACAGATGCTCAGCACCTTTGACATGAGCAGGTGGAGAGAGCCACATGGTATTATGGAGTGTACCAGAAGGGCTTCCATTACCCCAACCTCCCAACAGCCAGGCATTTGGAGCACCCCCAGCCTGGACCAGGGCTCTTGCCAGGAGCTTGAAAATGACCTTGTGAGCCAGGCTTGTTGCCATAGGAGCTCCTTCCTCTCACCACAGGTTGTGCAACGCCCTGTACAATCTAAGACAGAGCAAGTGGGGCCTGGGGACAGGCCCAGAGACCACATCACCCAGAAAAGAC
Organism: Arctocebus calabarensis; assembly: GCA_963573935.1. Taxonomy (NCBI): domain Eukaryota; kingdom Metazoa; phylum Chordata; class Mammalia; order Primates; family Lorisidae; genus Arctocebus; species Arctocebus calabarensis. The sequence continues at coordinate 11,622 of CAUYON010123976.1, read as the reverse complement.
CCACCCTATTTCACAATGGGACACTAACAGCAACATAACAAGTTAACCCAATTCCTTTAAGGAGCAAAAACACAATGTTTAACTGGCTTACACACTTCTTTTTTCCTTTTTAACATTTCCCGTCCACTTTGAGGCTGTGCCATGGGCAAACTTTGAAGTTTAGTAAAGTTTAGACTTGTTTGAGTCATGTGCAAAAATGCCTTTGAATGAAAAGGGGAAAAGAACCCTACACTACCCCTTCCCCCACTGAAGACTTTGGGGCTCCAAGGCGCTTTACCTATAAAATTCTCCTGCAAAGGGGTTTCAGGTACTGAGCTGGGGTTTTGTCCCCACCCCCACCCCTGACTCACTATTCAGTAGGAATTCTCAAGGAGGGCTTCAGTGACCTGAGGTTAGAGGAGGCTTAAGCAGTCCCTTGAAACCATCCCCAGACAAGATACCTCAAGCCATCCCTGCACACATGGTATGTTTGCCTGTAAGTTAAATGTCCTTAGAGAAGATGAGGCTACCTTTACCCTTAGCCACCCCCATTTTAGAGCTTCCTAGTCATGAGACTCCTTTCTCTCACTCCTCACCCACAAAGCTGCCAGAGAGGAAATAGATCAAAATGCCACTCCCTGCAGGACCAGAAGAATTCCTCCTCACCCAGAAGGATTATACAAAGCCTAGAAGCCCATTATCCCCTGTGAACCTAGGATTCAGTGGGATCCTGGCTGGAGCCAGTCATGCCCTGAGGAGTGCATGGGGCCAGATCCAGGTCACTAGGCCTTGAGAGCCCCTGTCCCACTATAGCTGAAGGCTAGGGATCCTGGCAAATTTGTGTGAGGAAATCTTCAGCATCCCTGTAAACCACAATGGGTTTCTTCTCTTACACAAGTTTGTTCGGGCCACCTCCCTCGGACAGCTTGCAGAGAACTGAGGAGCCAAAAAGAAGGGGTTTGCCTGGCCTGGTTAAGAAGGGCTGAATGGGATGCTAGGACTCTTGGGTTTGAGCCTGGTTTTGCCCGAGATGAGGTTGATCTGAACAGATCATTTTCCACACCAGGGATACAGGCTACAAAACAGGAAGACATGTCTCCAGATTCCTCTGCCTGCCAGCCAAGTTAGGCTACAAGAATCTGGGTAGCTGAAGAAGTAAGGGGCTCCAGATCCCTGCCAACAAGATCCTGATTGCTGGCTGAGAATGCTTCTGGATGCACACACAACCCTGCAAACCCTGGCTGTTCCCCTCAGAGTTGTGCCTACCTGCTCACCACACACCTACAACACACACTCTCAGAATCAAGTGCATGAACTTCACTGTCCCTGGAACAGCAAAGAGATTGACATCACTTCACCCAGGCTCCAACCCCAGTCCTCCACAGAGTGTGTTCTGAATAAGACTTGGTTTCTCCTTCAAAAAAGGACCTCACAGGCCTTTCTCATGATGATTTTTCTGAGTGAATGAGGAAATTCATATCTGATCTCCCTGAAATGAGAACTCTTAAAAAGGGTCCCACCTTGGGCAGCTTCCTGTGCTCAGAGGCACGTGCCAATAGTGCTAAGGTGTTGAGCCACACATCTCTGCTATGCCTTTTTGACCCCATCTTCTTTCCCTTTGCTCCTTTGGGAGATGCTGCCATGGGTGAGCACCTCTGCACCCACCCCTACTGTTCAGGAGGCTCCTCTTGCCTTGGCCCACCCAATCCAAACCCAGCAGAGAAGACATGCTCCCTGCTTCATTCCGGATCCTCTTAGGAGACAGAAGAGGGTGGAAGGGAAGAGGCAGGCCCATCTCAGGAGGAGCTAACTGGGAGGAACCAGGAAAGAGAAGAAAGCATTGGCCGAAGAGAGGGTGGGGAGCCTCCCCTGGCTCCAGGGGCTGGGAGAAGAAAGCCAAGCAGCAATGGGAAAGCAAATGAGGGGAGAGGTGAGGCAAAAGGCAGGTCTGGGCAGGGCTGAGAGCAGGATGGGGAGCGGAAGTGGGAGGCTGGAGCAGCCCCAGTGGTGAAGGGGTGTGAGCCCGAGGACAAAGGAGGGAAGCAGAGCAGAGGCCCAAGGGAGGCAGGTCAGACTCTACTTCCAGTGTCTCCAGGGCCTGCTGTGTACCCTTGGGTAAGTCTCTTTCCCTCTCTGGCCTGCCTTACCAGCTGGGAAATACAAGGTTGGACTAGATGATCTTCAGAGATCCTCCCATCTGAGGAACCTAAGGGTTTCAGACTCAACAGTGAGAGGGGAGAGGGCTGGGAGTAGAAGTGTGAATGGCTCACAGTACCACAGATGAGGAGGAGATGTTACTGATGCACAGGCCCTTCTCCCAGCCCCAGCCCCAGGCTTCCGTGGTTCCTTGGCCTTATTTGTTTTTGAGCCCCTCCATTAGGCTGGAGGGAGGTAATCAGGGGCTGGCACAAAGCCTGAGGCACAGTACCAGGCCCTTTAGCAGGTGAATGAGCCACCCTGGGTTCCTCCTGCCAGCCTCTTCCAGGGCATAGCCTTGGGGAAAATTGCCCCAGCTGCATGGAAACACTTGCAAGACTCTTGGGTGACCCAGAGCCACAGTTCTCACTGAGGTGAGAGGTAAGGAGCCTGTCTACCTTCTCCAGGGTTTCTGCTGCCTCCCTCTTCAAACTAACTGCATAATTACCTAGCAATAATAATAACTGGCACTTACATACCAAGTCCTATGTAAGTACATAATTTACTTATGTAATGACATAATGACTTGTTTGCTGGCCTGGGGGCTGTGGAGACCAGGCATGAGGGCTTTGCTACTACTATCTACATCACCCTGGGGACACAGTGACTGCATGGATCCACAACCCTCAGGAGCCATGGTTCTCAGAAGCAGTTGTCCCCCACTGCAGACCCAGCTTGGCCTAGCAGAAGTAATGAGGGGCCAGTCCTCTCAGGTGGAATTTGCTTACATCTCTCCACCTATCCACTGGGAGGTCAGGCTGGAGGGCCCAGAGCCCATTCCCATTCCCTTTCCAGGCAGAGGGAGACAATTCAAGCTGGGCTGGCAAATTTGGAGAGACTCCTGGTCACCGCCCAAGGAAACAAGAGGCCTTGCCCAATATAGGCATTTATGAACCTGGAGGCAAAACATTTTCTTCTCTTTCTCAGCCCTGCCCAGCTTAGCCCTACCCAGCCCAGCCCTGCCACCCTGGGCTTGACTCCTCCTGGGACCACAGCCCAACTTCCCCGGCCTGGTCTGGGTGCTAGTTCCCATGCCACACTTAGCCCTCTTCGGAATTTCCAGTGGACAACTTCACAGTGGTTATGGCAGGTCTTAGGGACCTTGGAGAGTCAGCTCTGGATTTGGCCTCCTTCTTACCATCCCATCCTTCTTCTCTTATCACTCTTATCCTTCTCCTCAGAGCCCCCCTTCATAGCTTATATAAGTTCTAGCCCTGGGCTATGCCTGTGGCTCATCGAGTAGGGCGCCAGCCCCATATACCGAAGGTGGCAGGTTCAAACCTAGCCGTGGCCGAACTGCAAAACAGAAAAATAGCCAGGTGCTGTGGCGGGCACCTGCTAGTCGGGAGGCTGAGACAAGAGAGTCGCCTAAGCCCAGGAGTTGGAGGTTGATGTGAGTTGTGTGATGCCACAGCACTCTACTGAGGGCGATAAAGTGAGACTCTGTCTCTACAAAAAAAAAAAAAGTTCTAGCACTAACTATAAAACAAGAACCACTAAATCTTTTAGGGTGCTGGCTCTTGGAGCACCCTGGAACTGTGAATACCATAATTCACCAGGGAGCGGGATATATATACATTCCACGCAGATATGATATGGAGATAGGGTCAGGAAACCTGAGTCCCCTTTTAGCTCAGCCCGTTTTTTCCCTGGTGGCTCCTGGGGAAGTTATATTTTCTCTTTGGTCTTCAATGTCTACCTACCTTTGAACCAAGGGAAACTGAAATGCTCTCCAAGGGACATTCTAGTAATAAACTTTCAAAGAGGAGCTCTGAGTTTCCAAATATATTCCCAGCTCTGAGACCTTTGTTGCTGTTGCTGCTGCCCTACAACTGGCCCTGTGCCAGCCTCTGTCCCACCTTTGGAAGGTCAGACACTGGTTCTCTGGAAAACTTTACTCTTCCAAGCCCAGCCTGTGGAGCCACTAATGGAAACTGCCAGGAGCACCTACACCTGGTCATGGGATGCTTCGGCATTCCCTGCAGTCTCCTTAGGGCTATAGGCAATAGCTTCTACTAAACAGACCCCTCATCATAACAACAACGATGGCAATGAGGAGAAGGGTAGTGACCTTGATGGCCCTCTTAAGCCCACCCTCACCCCTACATCTGTTTCCTATTCCCTCCCTCAGTCATTTAGGCTTCTGGTGGGTCAGACTGCCTACCTCTACAACCTGGGGCAGCAGTGGGTCCTGGAAACTGTGGTCACCATGGTACTCACTTGCAAGCCTTTGTCTAACTGTTCACATCATTTTGGGTTTCTGACTGATGTTCAGCTGAGTGCCTCCTTCAAGTGATTTTATACTTGATCCTCCCTCCGAATCATTCAGTAGCTCCAACACCACCAGGACCGCACCTCCTAGTCCCAGAGGTTCCTCTAGTGAGTCCAACATGAGGCAGGTTCCCAGGAGCCTGAGAGCTAGTGGGCAATAGCCTCAATAGCTCCACAGCTGAGGGGATCCCCACCAGACCCTTTGAGCCCTCTCCCCTGCCTCGCTTTTGCCTGCTCCTTGGGTTACTAGGCCCAGGGCCAGACAATGCTTGCTCAGCACCTTCTTTGTGACTGGCACTGCAGCACACAAGAACCCTGTCCTCAGGGAGCTTTCCATCTAGAGCAGCGGTTCTCAACCTGTGGGTTGCGACCCACAGGAACTGTATTACAGGGTCGTGGCATTAGGAAGGTTGAGAACCACTGGTCTAGAGGGAGGACAACTCTTATACAGAGGGTTAGAAAGCAGAGCCTAGGACACTGGCAGAAGTTTGGAATAATCTATGAGAACATCAGACTAAGTATCCGGGGGATTCTTTGGAGAGAGAATTAAGTGTGACCCAGGGCAGCCTGTCATGGTGGCCCTCCTGTAAAATGAAGAGGGAGATTTCAATTAGCAGAAAGGGCTGGAGATGGGAGGTGAAGTGGGCATGGGAATATGGCAGTCAAAGGGAGGTTCATTGACTTAGAAGGAAAACTGTGGTGCCCCAAACCCTACGCCTGTGCCCTCTGCCCTTTACCTGTCCTTACCACCTCAAGACTAGGGAGCACGCACATTTGGAATGGCCTTAAGGCTATCCCAGGCAGGGAACTCAGCCTCAGTCAGAGCTACCTTTGTCTAGCTGCTTTCCAGGGTTCTCAATATGAGCACACACACGTGCACACACACACCCCAAGACAGCACAAACTCCTCTGCCAAATTCCCCAGGACCCTCCCACTTGATTCTTATTTCCCACACCCCCCATTCACTCATGCCTGTATATACCTCACAGCCTTATCCCTCCTATCACATCCCTCCCACCCCTTACATAACTCTGTTTGGGATTATTTTTGCCCAGAGGTATGAGCTGCATTTCTGCATATTTAAACTGTCTTTGATTCCTTCCTGCCCATTTTTTAGTTCTGTTTGCCCAGGTGCCCGCCCCACCCACTAGCTCTCAGGCTCCTGGGAACATGCCTCACATTAGGCTCGGCTTGCCCCACAGAGACCAGCTAGTCTATCCCATGTTCAACAGAGAGGGCAGAGGGCAGGACTGAGGCCCCACTCAGGTGGGCCTTTTCTACCTTTAAGGCTGCACTCTGCTCTGTGGCCCCAGGGTGTGGCCCCAGTAATTCAAGGGGGAAGGGGCAGTGGGACGAAAGACAAAATGCTAATTAAAGGTTTGTTTCCTATTAGCTTCTTACAAATAGACTGACATAATGTAATTTCGAAATGGTTGCAAGGGGGCTTTTTCATTGTAAAATAATTACATGACAATCATTTTATTTGTAAGAGCTCATTGCTAAATAGGCTGTAAGTGGCTTTCCAGCCTTCTCTCCTGCTGTGGAAACCAAGTGATTTGGTGGTCAGGGGACTATGGGATGGGGAGAGGCTTTCGGCTTGGGGTCACCAGTTGAAATGAGGATTCAGCTTAGTAATTTCAGTTGGCGCCAGCTGAGCTACCAAGCCTTGACAGGCCTGGTCGTGGTTAGAACCCCCCAGGTCCTGCCCATATTCCAGTGGAATCTTGTGGCCCCTGATCGCTGGGCCACCAGGGAGGACACTAAACTCCTGAGACTGCCACTGGAATTTTACTGCTGGCATGCCAGCGCTACCATCTGCACACCACATCCTGGGCACGCTAGGCCCTAATCTAGTACGACCCACTCAGTTACCATACTCTGCAGTATGTAGGAAGCATCCTGGTGAGTTTGTAACAACAGGTGGCTACAGCCCATTGTGAAAAATGTCACGCTGATCAATTTTACTGCCTCCAGACTACTCCTGCTCCATGCTGCCCTGACATTGCTGCCAGATAAGCCTCAAGTCTTTTGTCCCTGCTCAGAACCTTTCAGTATCCTCTCGTTTCCTTAGCAGGAACTCCACGTGCTCAATGTCAGGCTGCAGTGCCTGATCTACAGGTGTTCTCCCATAACAACTCTCAGTTTTGGCATCTGATTTACAAGCAGCAAAACCGCACAGTTTAAAAGATTATTAAAGGCTATGTGGTAAGTTAGATGATCAGCTAGTTACAGTGTAAGGATCATGGTGACATTTGTATTGCAAAAGATAAGAGTATAGGAGATGTTTTCCTGGAATACAAGACAGTCTGGCAAAGGCATCGGGTGGGGAATCACAAAGTAGGTTCAGAGAAAGGAATATTCTAGTTGACTGCCATAGAAGACATGTGCAGGAAGTCATGGGAGATAAGGAAAAAATAGGTGGGAACTCAGAGCACTTGGAGTTCCTGCTAAGGAAACGAGAGGATACTGAAAGGTTCTGAGCAGGGACAAGACTGGAGGCTTATCTGGCAGCAACGTCAGGGCAGCATAGAGCAGGAGTAGTCTGGAGGCAGTAAAATTGATCAGTGCAACATTTTTCACAATGGGCTGTAGCCACTTGTTACAAACTCACCAGGATGCTTCCTACAAGTGCACTGTACTGATCCCATCCAAAACATTCCAAATTACAGTCTCTAGGGTAGGAGCAGGACTTGGTATTTGTAATTCTTCTGATGCAGATGGCATATGAAACACACTTCAAGAAAACTGGCCCCAGAGATTCTAGTTCTCACTGCTCAACTTGGCATTTACAGCTGTCTATACCATGTTCTTACCACCAACTATATTTTTAAGGTTAATGCGGACATAATTCACATACCATGCAAATGGCCCATTTAAAGAGTACAACTCACTATTCTTGATGTATTCAAGGGACTGTGCAATCACCACTATAATAAATTTTAGGGCACTTTCATCACTCCCCTAAAGAAGCCCTATACCCTTTAGCACAGCCCCTCTATCCTCTCTAGGCCAAGGAACCATTGATCTATTTTCTTACTCTATATGTGGACATTGACTATTCTGGACATTTCATATACATGGAAATAGATAATATGTGGCCTTTTTATAACTTCTTTCATTTGGCATAATCTTTTCAAGGTTCATACCTGCTGTAGTATGTATCTGTACTTCATTCCTTTTGCCTGGTGAATAAGACTACATTATAAGTATATATACCATATATGCTAAAGAGTATGGGGTTTCCTTTGGGGGAAATGAATATATTCTGCAATTTATTGTATTGATGGTTGCACAATCCCATGAATACACCAAGAATGGTGAATTGTATGCTTTAAATAGGTCATTTGTATGGTATGTGAATTGTATCCCAATTCATGAACACTTGGTTGTTTCTGCTTTTTGGCTATTATTACTATTACTTCTGTGAAGATTTATATACAAACTTTTATGTGAAATATTTTTTCATTTCTCTTCGGTATATATAATACCTGAAATCCCCTCTGGAAGTGAGATTGCTTGGTCATATTGTAACTCTATGTTTAACCTTTTGAAGAACTGTCAGACTTTTTTCCAAAGCAACTACACCAGCAGTGTATGATGGTTCCAATTTCTTTTCATTCTCACCAATGCTTGTTATTATGTGACTTTTTGATTCTAGCTGTCCCAGTGGATGTAAATGATATCTTGTGGGTTTTTTCTTAAGCAGATTTATTAAGACATAATTCAAATAGCATAGAATTCATCCATGTAAAGTGTACTTGTTGATGGTTTTTGAAATATTACATTATTGTATTATGATTATGATTTGCATTTCTCTGATGACTTATGATGATGAACTTCTTTTTTGTATATATTGTCCATTTGGATGTCTTCTTGGGAAAAATGTCTATCCAGATCTTTGGCTTACTTCTTCTCAGCTTTATGGAGTTATAATTGAGAAATAAAAATTGTATATGTCAAAAAAAATTGTATATGTCCATTTTTAATTGTGTCATTTATCTTTTTATAATGAATTAGAAGAGCTCTTTGTGTTATAGATACAAATCTCTTATTTTTGTAAATATAATTTACAAAAATTTTCTGTCAATTTGTGTGTTATCTTTCTCTTTCCTTCCTTCTCTCTCTTTCTTTTTTAGATAGCGTTTCACTTTGTCATCTTTGGTAGAGTGTCACAGTGTCATAGCTCTTAGCAACCTCAAACTCTTGGGGCTCAGGTGATTCTCTTGCCTCAGCCTCCCGAGTAGCTGGGACTACAGGCGCTCACAACAACACCTGGCTATTTTTAGAGATGAGGTCTCACTCTAGCTCAGCCTTGTCTTGAACCCCTGACCTCTGGTGAGCTACCTCCATCAGCCTCCCAGAATGCTGGGATTAAAGCATGAGTCACTGCGCCCAGTTCATTGGTTTTTTTTTTTTTTTATTTGAGACAGAGTCTCAAGCTGTCACCCTGGATAGAGTGCTGTGGCATCACAGCTCACAGCAACCTCCAATTCCTGGGCGCAAGTGAGTCTCTTGCCTCCGCCTCCCAAGTAGCTGGGACCACAGGCACCTGCCACAACGCCCGGCCATTTTTTGGTTGCAGTTGTCATTGTTTGGCAGCCCGGGCTGGATTCGCACCGCCAGCTCAGGTGTACGTGGTTGGCGCCTTAGCCCGCTGAGCCACAGGTGCCGAGCCCCCATCTCCATTCTTGACTGACAACTTCCTTCTCCTCTATTCCCTACAGAGTGGCACTACCACTTGCCCAATTACCTAAGTCACACAGGGCAAATGCTTCCCTTCTCTTTCATCAAGACTTTTCCGCTCTATGTCCTAAAGGTGAAAATCTATCTACTTCTTTGCATCCTCATGATTTAAATTCAACTTATACTCTCTCACTAGATTATTGCCAAAGATTTTCATATTACCCACAGTAAGATCTTTCTAAAATGTGACCACATCTGTTGAAAATTTTAAGGTGTTCTTAGAGCTTTCAGGATAAAAGATGAAAAGAATCTTCACCCTGTGTGAAGTCTTCACCTCTTTATGCTTATTCCTCAGTCCAATCTCTCACTACGTCCCCATTGCTATTAAGTTCCAGCCGTGTGAAAACTTATTCATCAGACCATTTTCTTTTTTCTTAGAGACATAGTTTCACTTTATCGCCTCCCAAGTAGCCGGGACTACAGAGCCCGCCACAAAGCCCAGCTAATTTTTGTTGCAGTTTGGCCGGGGCCAGGTTTGAACACACCACCCTCGGTAGATGGGGCCTGGGGCTGGCACCCTACCAACTGAGCCAAAGGCGCCGTCCCATCAGACCATTTTCTTTCTTTTTTTTTGAGACAGAGTCTCAAGCTGCTGCCCTTAGTACTGAGTGCCGTAGCATCACAGCTCACAGCAAGCTCAAACTCTTGGGCTCAAGTGATTCGCTTGCCTCAGCCTCCCAAGTAGCTGGGACTACAGGCACCTGCCACAATGCCTGGCTATTATTATTTTTTTGAGGTGGTCACTGTTGTTTTAGATGGCCCGGGCCAGGTTTGAACCTGCCAGCCTCAGTGTATGTGGTCGGCACCATATCTACTGAGTGCTGCCCCATCAGACCATTTTCTTTCAAACTTTCTCTCCTATCTTTGCCATGCTAACCCTTCCTTTTACTCCCAGTTCAGTTGAGGTTCTAAGAAAGCCTTTTCTAGACACACCCCGTCCATCTCCCCACAACGTGTACACTAAATCTGGGTGAGGTGTACTAGGTTTCCTCAGCACCCAGTGCAGACACATCTATTAGAGGTCTGATCTCAGGAAACACATAAGCCAGGTTGGAGGCTTCTGGAGGGAAAGCTCATGTCTTCTATTTGTTACGCCCAGCATGGTAAGTGACACACAGCAGACGCTAAACAAGTGAGCAGTGGGCAGGTAAATGAGGAACGACTCATTTCCTCTTCTACAGAGTAAAAGGGATGGCATTTATGAAAAATATTTTCATGGCCTTAGAGACTTGTTTTGCTTATTTCTTGGTTCATTGTTATAAAAAACAAGCTATCTTAAATTCGACTGAGAGAAATTCTGGTGTTACTAAATTGACGTGAAGGGGTGTTTTATTAAAATGTTAGTGTTAAAAAAAATTTTACTCCTTTAGCTAATTTATTCTACCCAGTGAATTCTTCTTAATTGGGACAGACCTTTACAGAGGTCAGCTGTAGTTAAGTTGCCACTCTGGAAATGGTATGACCTACCGCCTCTTTGCCTCTGGCATATTTTAGCTCCTCATTCCACAACTTTTGTTGTTCAGCTTCCAAGTCCTTGGTTAATTTATTAATAGTCTGCTGCAATTCATTTCTTTCATGATTTATTCTCTCAATGTCTGCAACGGAGTATTTCTGGTTTTCAATAATATTCTGTAGTCGAGCATTCTCCTGTTTTATTGTTTCATATTCTAGTTCTGTATTGGAAAAAGAAAAAAAAATTGTTTAGAGATGGTGGGTCTGGAAATACACAAACTTTTAAAGTTTTAAAAATTCCTAGAAAGAAACAGATGACATGACTCGGCGCCTGTGGCTCAGCAGGTTAAGACGCCAGCCACGTACACCTGAGCTGGTGGGTTCGAATCCAGCCCTGGGGCCTGCCAAACAACGACGATGACGGCTACAACCAAAAACTGGCCAGGTGTTGTGGCGGGCGCCTGTAGTCCCAGCTACTTGGGAGGCAGAGGCAGGAGACTCGCTTGAGCCCAGGAATTGGAGTTTGCTGTGAGCTGTGATGCCACAGCACTCTATCCAGGGTGACAGCTTGAGGCTCTGTCTCAAAACAACAACAACAACAAAAACAGATGACATTATTTAATATGGCTAAGATATCTAAATTCCCAAGTTATATACATATATATTTTGTCTTTTTGTAGATAATCCTGTTTGACTGCACTTTGTTAATAACATTCTTTCTTTTTTTGGCCGGGGCTGGATTTGAACACGCCATCTCCGGCATATGGGGCCAGCGTCTTACTCCTTGGAGCCATAGGTGCTGCTCTTTTTCCTTTTTTTTTTTTTTTTTGAGACAGAACCTCACTTTATCACCCTTGGTAGAGTGCCATGGCATCACAGCTCACAGCAACCTCCAACTGCTGGGCTTAGGTGATTCTCTTGCTTCAGCCTTCTGAGTAGCTGGGACTACAGGCACCCGCCACAACGCCCGGCAATGTTTT
>CAUYON010123971.1:0-13596 GCA_963573935.1 Arctocebus calabarensis | reverse complement strand
TCTCTCCACATCCACGCCAGCATCTGCAGTTTTGAGATTTTGTGATGTGGGCCATTCTCACTGGAGTTAGATGGTATCTCAGGGTGGTTTTGATTTGCATTTCTCTCATAATTAGGGATGATGAGCATTTTTTCATATGTTCGTTAGCCATTCGTCTGTCTTCTTTAGAGAAGGTTCTATTCATGTCTCTTGCCCATTGATATATGGGATTGTTGGCTTTTTTCATGTGGATTAATTTGAGTTCTCTATAGATCTTAATTATTAAGTTTTTGTCTGATTCAAAACATGCAAATATCCTTTCCCATTGTGTAGGTTGTCTACTTGCTTTGGTTGTTGTCTCCTTAGCTGTACAGAAGCTTTTCGGTTTAATTAAGTCCCATTTGTGTATTTTTGTTGTTGTTGGAATTGCCAGTGCAGCCTTCTTCATAAAGTCTTTCCCCAGGCAGTATTTTCCAGTGTTTTTCCTATGCTTTCTTTAAGGATTTTTATTGTTTTATGCCTTAAATTTAAGTCCTTTATCCATCTTGAATCAATTTTGGTGAGTGGAGAAAGGTGCAGGTCCAGTTTCAGTCTTTTACATGTAGATATCCAGTTCTCCCAGCACCATTTATTGAATAGGGAGTTTTTCCCCCAGTGTATGTTCTGGTTTGGTTTATTGAAGATTACATGATTGTAAGATGTTAGTTTCATCTCCAGGTTTTCTATTCAATTCCAAATGTCTATGCCTCTATTTCTGTGACAGTACCATGCTGTTTTGAGCACTATGGCTTTGTAGCCTAAAATCAAGTATGCTGATTCCCTCGTTTTTGTTTTTATTACTAAGAACTGCCTTAGCTATATGGAGTTTTTTTCTGCTTCCATACAAAACACAGAATCATTTTCTTCAAGTCTTGAAAGAATTATGTTGGTATTTTGATAGAGATGGCACTCAATCAGCAGATTGCTTTGGGAAGTATAGACATTTTAACAATGTTTGTTCTCCCCAGCCATGACATGGTATAGTCTTCCATTTGTTAATATCCTCTGCTATTTCCTTTCTTAGGGTTTCATAATTTTTTTATAGAGGTCCTTCACCATTTTTGTGGGGTATATTCCTAGGTATTTCATTTTTGGGGGGGGCTATGGGAAAAGGAGTTAATTAGCCTCTCATCTTGCCTGGTATTGGAGTATGACTTATGGATATTATATGGGAATAAATTTTATCTCTTATCTTTAGTAGTCAACAGAGATTAGAAATCATTTTTAAAAATTACCTCTATAAAGAACATAACTGAATATAAGCTAAAATAAATTACTTTATATACAATGCCTCCTTCATAAGTAATACTCATTTCCAGAAGAAGCATCACACAATTTTTGTAAGTTAAACAGTATGAATTTCTCCACATAAAGAAAAAAAAAAAAATCACACTAAAAATAACTTATTTTATGTATGAAAATTATATAGCATATTAGGTAAGTTTCCAGTATAGTGATAACACCAAGTTTAACTTGATAACACTTTTCATTGTGCTACTGAGACCACAACTGCAAAAAGGTTCTCAAATCAAATTATATTAATACATACAGTGGAAGAAATCAAGATTAAAATTTTACAACTGTAAATAGAAGATAAGCTACTAAAACAGTTGTTTATGTCAAAATTTAGTACATATGCAAGTAAGTTACAAGTTCAAACAAACACTTAGGTACATTAAATTAATAAAAAGTGAATGTCAAGTTCCTTCACTTGGTCTTACACTTAATACCTAGGGGAATGAGATAGAAACAAATAAACTCAGAGTACCATCCAAAGAAAAGAACTTGTCAATCCCTTTAACTTCAATCTTGCCACAAGTCACATTTGGCTTCTATTATCAAAACTTATTAATAGAAATTCTTATTAATTCAAGTTATTAAGAACTTGCTTAGACATTATTATCTTAATTTGCTTAATGTTATTAAGAACTTGCTCAGAGAACCTGCTTAGAGATTCACAACTTTCTCACATTTTTTTTCTCACATTTGTAAAAATAACATATATACACAGGTATATACAATTTTAATAACCACTATGCTAGTCTGAAGTGCTCCTAAAATAACAATGATTTTTTTAAGCAGGGAAATTTTGTAAAAAGAGGGATTTCCAACATATTTCCTATTCAGTGTTGCTAAATAAACAATTCAGTTCCTCATAATGTATATGAATCAATGAAAAATAATACAAATTTATGTTAAGAGTCTGAGACATGAAAGAGGCACCTAGCTTTAAAAGCAAAACAAAAACAATTCTCACCTATCAGGTATGTAGTAAATGGATATTACAATCTGAAAGGAATTCAGAATAAAATATTTCCCATCATAACAACTGAAAGAAATACATTAATTTATTTCACACTGGGAATTTCTTTTTCTAAAGGACTTTACCAAATAAAAAATATATCTCTAAAGCACAAATTTGAGACTTTATTAATATATCCTGACAATTTTAATAAGCCTTTTCCAAATCCAAGTAGACAGGAGCATAATCTTTCTTCATGAATGCTAACATTCTTACATACTAGACTAATGCCTAGAGGCTAAAGTCTAGTTAAAGAAATGATATTAAATTAAGACACCTGGCTTTTTTTAAACAGGTGCTCTGAGAATGATTTTATCTATCCAATGAAGTGATCTAAGATAAATTTTTCTTAGAACATTAAGATTAAATGTAGAATTTAGTGGTCCGCTGAATGAAGAATATTATTTTACATTCTGGAAAAAAGTAACAAATTCTCTCAAAACATGACAATTAATTATTATAATCCTTATTCTAGTGTAATTCTTCACAGCTTTTGTATCTCTGAAATCTGTTATATGTTTTTCATTATATTATTGCATTAAATAGATATATAAACTCAACATACCAAAACTATATTTTATTCATTCAAATGGGTGAAATCTTTTAAAGAAATCATAAAGTTTCCTCACACATCCATGAGGAAAATAGAACTCTTCAGGCAAATAAAATTTTTTAATATTCATTTGCTAGATTTATTTACATCTATATAGAATAATTATATTGAGGACAACTGTCAATTTTCAGAGAAACAAAAATCAAGGAGAAAGAACTTTGGCATTCCTTTTGAGTGAGGAAATGATAGAGAAAAACAAAAAACCTGGAGAGAGTGGGTTTGAAAACTCACTCTGAAATCATAACATTATAAATTTCTACATTCACTGTATTTTCAACACTCTTTTGTGATAGTATTTTTTAAATGACTACTCAATCATTAAAGAATCAAAAACCTTCAAATTCTATATATCCTTTATTTTATTCCTCACGAAATTCTCAATATAATAAATGAAATTTGCAGAGGAGTTATATTACACATGTTTCAAAGGACTGAGTTCCTATTATATTTTGTTGCATGCATTATACATCAATAAACAAAGTGCCTATCAGCAATCAATTTTCTTTTCCCTACTGCCTACTCTTAATAAGCTTTGATTTTTATTTTTTAAAATACAGGATGATCTTATTAGAAGGGTATGATTGTATAGATGATAGTATGCATTGTTTGCCAATAAATAAACTACAAAAAAATTCATGAAATAGAAAGTGATATTACAATAGCGTATATGATGATGAACACTGAGACTAACTCAAAAGCAAAAAACAAAACAAAACAAAACAAAAAAACAGAAGTAAAAACTGAAATCTATAAAAGTCTCCTAAATTTCCTATGCCTAAAACATATGTTATGTTTTCTAACATAAGACTTAGGAAGTATATTTAATATATTTGAATATATATTACAAATAACTTTTATATTTCTAATTATAAATAATTATTTCAAACAATATATTTATAAAAGCTCAAAATTGATGTGGATAAATTCAATCGCACCTTCACAAGCAAATTATCTACTAATCATCCTCCCTGCCTAGTATCTACTGCCACATTGTCAAGATACCAGCCAGTAGCCCTGCTGAGAGTCAATCATTCACAATGACATCAATCCTTCTGCTATGATCTATTCTATTTCTAAAAAGAAATTGTTCCATCATACTTTATTATATGTAACACAAATTATTAGAAAAGAAGATACTGCTTTACGTTAAATTAGTTTTCAGGTATAACTCTTTTGAAAAGAGTAATAACAATAAAATTTTAAATAATACTCAATATTGAAGACCAATACTCACAAAGAAGGATCTTGTACAAGATCTTTGAGATTTATCCCACTGCGATCTTCTGCAAGATTCCTGAAGCAACTATCACTCACTGAAGAGGAAAGGGGGAAAGAAAAGAAAATTAATTTGTGTTTGCATTTCATTTAAGATACTAATGACCAAATGAAATTTTAAAAATGAAAATTATTCTTTTAATTATTTTCCAAATATCAATATGAATTGTTTTCTAGGCTTGGTAAATTTAGCAGCAATTGTCAAAACTGTTTAAGTTAAAGAAAACAGAAAGATCTGTAAAGATCTTCTGTAAAATAGATAGAAAAAAGGAAATCTCAACAAAGAATTAAAATCTATTAAAAAATTAAGCAGAAATTTTAGATCTGAAAAATACAGTATCTGAACTTAAGTTGGTGGGTAAGTTTTATAACTGACTAACCCTAGCAAAACACAAGATTAGTGAGCTTGAAGGTAGGTCAGCAGAAAACATCCAAACTTTACCTAAAGCAGATAAAAAAAAAAAGAAAGAAAGGAAATAACTGAACATAAGAGACATCCAGGAATAAAACATCTAACTTCCATGTAATTGTAGTCACAATAAAGCAGAGGGAGAGAATGGGTGAGACAATACTACCAGAAAATGATAAAAATTGCTGAGACTATCTCAAAACCATCCTAATAAATTTATGTAATGAATTAGGAAGTATAGAGAACAGAACTGCAAAAAGCAAAAGAAAACCACAACTAGCAGTCAAAATGCTAAAAATCAAAGAAAACAATATTTTAACAATAGCGACAGGGAGAAAAGGAATTCATTTCCTTTAAAGGAAAACAAGACTTAAAGTTTATTTAACAAAAACTATGGAATCCAGAAGATAATAAAATGGCATGTTTAAAACACTGAAGAAAAACTATGAACCTAAAAGTCTATAACTTGATAAAAGAACCAAAACAACCAAAAACAAAGATAAAATAAAACTAATTTACTCATAATATTTTTAAATCTTTATTAGTATAGATTATCATCTATTTCAGTTTAATTACTTTAGATAGACCCTTCTAATCAACACAAATGAAAAAAACATTTGCCTTCTCTTTTCAAAGATCCACTACCTAGTATTATTTAGTATTTTACATTCCTCTTTAGTAGAGTCCCTTGAAATGATAAACTTTTATTCCTCTAAATATAGCTCTACCTGTAAAAGAAATGATTCAGTACATATAAACAGCAAAGCACTGAAAAAATTTAAGGTTGAAAAGTTTAGATCCTTTTTTTAACTCCAAAAAGGTGATTTTTGTAACCTTCAGAATTTAAGCAGTATATAATTTTCAACCCATATTTAATAGACATATTCCAATATGTTGAACTGTGACAAATTCTCTGCTTTCCATAAGCAGAGAAAACCAAATGCTCTTATTATATCATTTCCTGAATAAGGGCAAAGAAAAGAAAATGTTTGCACACTATAAAAAAGTTGGTTTCCAGCTGAGCTGGATTAAAACTGAAGGTATATTATATTATAAAATTTGTTCTAATAATATGTCTTTCCCATTTTGGCAAATATGAGAGATCATTTATAAACTTCAAAAGCCTGTATGTTTTAGAGGCTTAATTAAAATGAAATAAACCTTTGCTCTTTTAAAGCACTGCTAGTCAGCTATCTGTGAAATAACTTTTGCTAAGACAGTTTTCTAAAAATGCATCTACCGCCTAAATTTGAAGTTAAAAACCAAGCAAGAACTCTCTTAAAAAGTCTGAAACCTTGGCTGCCTAAAAAATATGTTTGTATGTTTGTTCTTTTTTTTTTTTTTTGCAATTTTGGCTGGGGCTGGGCCTGAACCCATCACTCCCAGTATTTTGGGCCGGTGCCCTACTCCTTGAGCCACAGGTGCCACCCTATGTTTGTTCTTTTTAGGTCAGTTTCTTTTTATATCAATGCAACAAATTTTGTTTTTGAATCATAAATAAGAAGATGTCTACATTTTAAGATGCTAGTGAATATCTGTTCATGTGTAAATCACACCAATGAATCATTTTGGGGTCATCATATTTTTCTATTTTTTTCCTTCTAGTATATGACATCTGGAAGAATTACTAGGGTCTTTGTTCCACTAATTAATAAAAATTCCTCAGGGTGTCATCATAAAAGTCAGATAAAACAGGAGAAATTATAAAAGAAACACAGCCAAACTACATACTATTAATGTGAAAATTATAAATGAGGATCTCCATCTGATTTATTTATGTTGATATAATAATTAACATGGAGGGGGAAAAAAGGAAAATATCTTAGAAATATTGTGTCCCAGATTCTTTAGTTGAAGTCATAGCTCTTTCTTTACATTTTCTATAAATGTTTATCTTTTTGAAGTATAATCAAGATAAAACTTGACATTCATCATGCACTACACATTTCATATTCACTGCCTCACTTAATCTTTACATAATTATTCAGTAATAGACCTAGTGTGTATATTCCTATTTTACCAATGAACACATTGAGGACGGGGGAGATTAAGCATCCTGCTTGGAAGTTTATAGCTAATACATAGCTGTATTCGACAAAACCATACCCAATAACTTTTGCCACGATCTCATAATGACCATGGTTCTTACATATTTTTCTTCATATGGATTTGTATGACCTTAAGACAAATAAAAGTTATAAAATGAAACTTTATTATGTGTTTATAAATGCCATTTCAAAACATTACAAAGGAAATATTAAGTTTTTTTAACTTGAAAAAAGCATGTTGCATCTTCTTGAGTCTTGTGGTTAGAAAATTGCTTTTCACGGTATCTTATGGATTCTATAGAGGATAAACATCCTTTTCTCCCTTACAAACAAAGAGCTCTGTTTTTATTTGTTTTGTCTATTAGATTGACTTCAAAGATTTTTACCTGAAGAAATTTTACTAAAGAAATTTAGTACAAGCTAAAACACTCACCCACACACACACAAACACACTTCAAAACTACATATTTAGTTCTACCTTTACATTATTTTACATGAGAATTACAGTTTGTCTACGTTCAGCAAGTATCAGCATCCAAATTCAGTACACTAAGAAATATTTGTAAAATAGATTTTTAGCAAGGTACTTAACTAACAATTAAGCATTTTCTTTTTTATATGTTCATATTCATCTTTCTGGTCTAGAATCAAGATACAGTAATGTTTGACATTCGTTATATGCTAAGCACTTCACACTCATTTTCTAACTTACTTATCATGTAGCAGTAGGTATAATCAGTATGATTTTTGATAAAATATAACTTCAATTATTATGAATCATTCCATAGATTAGAAACTATGTATTAAAAACCTATTTCTTAATTCCAGAAAGATATTAGTGTATTTTCCTTCTCTAGTTAGAATTTTTCTGAACTAAGAGAATTATGACCTTCAAAATTTATGTATAAAATAAGGCATGAAGGAATTCAGTA
This sequence comes from Arctocebus calabarensis, assembly GCA_963573935.1. Classification (NCBI taxonomy): domain Eukaryota; kingdom Metazoa; phylum Chordata; class Mammalia; order Primates; family Lorisidae; genus Arctocebus; species Arctocebus calabarensis. The sequence goes on along the minus strand of CAUYON010123971.1, from coordinate 5,999 downwards.
TTACTAATTCTGCATATACTATACCATGTATATGAGCATGACAACAAAGCACTTAAATTATATGAAAATTGCTAAAGACACAGTAACAACACATTCTATTCTGGTTAAAAGTTACAGGGCATAGTTTTGTCCAGATTCATTCATTCTGTAGTTTCTAAATATCCAGTGAAACAAAATTTCAGGAATGGCCCTAGAAAAGCAATTAATAATTTTTCAAAACAGTAAGTTTGTACTACAAAGAGATTCCAATCGATTGATTCAACATTAAACTGAATAGATGAGAAAATAATTTACAGTTACAGAAACAAATAAAAACGTTAAAGTTATCAGTGTTTCAAAAGACAAATATTTGAATATCAAAAAGTTAAGAGCCAGTTCTTGGGAACAATGGAATAGTTTTCCAAAAAGGTCCTCTTTGTGATCACAGTATAAAAGTCAAATTTTTAGTGAAAAATTATGATATGCTATAATTTTAAAATCATGCCAAAAAACTTCAGCCCTACATTTGTTATATTTCATTCTGAAAATACATCTGGTAGCTTAATTAAAATCTGATTTCTGGTGACTTTTACTTCCTGGAGCTCAAAAATTCCTTCATATTTCCAGCAAACAGGTAAAAAGGACACCATTTTGAAATATACGTATGTCAGAGTACTTTGTTCTTAACAAGGTCTGCTTCCAGAAGTAATTATTTACAGAAAGCCTTGACTTTAAATGTGACCCGGAGCAAAGGAAATATAAACCTACTCCAGGCAGCTTTAGCTGTACTGTCCTAACTAAGAAATGAAGAGCTAAAAAATACTTGTGAATTTCAAAGTCCAGAGGCATAGACCCCTACCCCCATAACTTACTACATTATTAAAGACCCATTACAGCAGTATCTTTTTACCAAATATGTCACATTTCACTATCAAAAAATTACAAGGCACACTAAAAGGCAAAAAATTCACTGAAAAAAAACATAGACCAAGCATCAGAACCACTAATGAAAGGGATAATGGAATTATTAGACCAGTAATTCACAACAACTACTATATTATATAATTAATATGCTAAGGATAACAATGGATATGGTGGGATAATGCAAACGGATAGAAATCTTTAAAAAGAACAACAAAAAAAGTAGAGATAAAAAATTGTAACAGAAATTAAGAATGTTATTGATGAGTTTATTGATAAACTACAGAAATGAAGAGATAGTTGTATTGTAAATATGGAAAAAGTCAACTTACCTACAGAAAAAAATAATTAAGAATTACATCCAACTTCTTCTCCAAAACTGTGAGAGTATGGAGAATGGTGAGAAATATTTAGTGTTGAGGGGAAAAAACAAAAAAACAAAAAGGACTACTTAGAATCCTTTACCATAGAAAATTATCCTTTAAAAGAGAAGGAGACATAAAGACATCTTCAACGTGACTGATTAGAGACTGATTAGAGATACTCAGCACTCATCCACCAAAAAGGACCCAAACAGCAAGTGGATAAACACACACTGAATACAGTATCTAAGGGAGAACGCTGAAATTGAGCAGGGAGGTGCCAGGGACCCTAGAAGGCATGGAAACTGAAAATGGTTGCAGAAAGGAAAGTGAAACAACCAATCAAAATTGTTTCAAATCCAACAGAAACTACTACTGTGAGGAAAAGGTAAATGAAATATCCCCAGCAGTCCACATTCCCATAACAAGAGTCCCTTGGCCCTCACAGGCCCTGAGCTTAGTATGTGGTGCTGCCTGGAAGTCTATACATCCACATACTTAGAGCGAGAATTAATGCTGGGTCCCACGCATTCCCTGAGACCCAAGCTCCTGCAGTGGAGAACCATTTTGAGGGGAAAGCCAGCATAAGAATATATGATGCCCTGGAGCCAAACAGTCCATGTATCTCCCCATCCCTGGGGACCTGGCTGCCTACATCCACATAGTGGGTTGCAGAGTCATGAAACCAGCTGGACCCAGTGGTGCGGCTATCTCCCCATATAAAAAGCCAGCCACTCAACATCCTACAACCCAGAAGAACAAGTGGTCCAGCACATCAGAAGGGTTGACCCTAGGACGTAGATAGCCAAAGTGTTTGCTCCCAAGAGCCTGAGAGCTACCTCTCTGGAGCGCCAATGATCAAGAGTAAATTTCAAGGAAAGAAGGTACTGTGTACTTGGAGCTACATGCACTGCCCAGAATCTTAAGGAATGGCCAAGGTTTCTGCCACCAAAGCCAGCAGCTGCACAGGGAACCTAAGACTAACTCACACGGCGCTTGCCACCACTACTAATGGCACCTGTGCATAATACCCAAGAGATAAGGATCAGCCTGTACAGGGGCTGCTGTCATCACTGCCATGACCTGGTCCACTTTATACTCACTGCCCAGGAGTCCAAAAACAAGCCTATATCCACAAATGCCAAGAACATGTCCCAGGAACTCAGGGACTACCACGCCAAAAAAAGCACAACCAAAACCACTGAGATACTTGCACTATAGACCAAATGGACTTAACAGATAATTAACAGAACATTTTATCCAACAGCTACAAAATATACATTTTTCTGCATAAGCACAAAGGTACCACATGCTAGGCCATAAACTACCAATTATTTATTAAAAATTAACATATTATTTTCTCAGACAAAAATGGAGTCAAATTAGAAATAAACAATAGGAAATTTGAAATTGGTTCAAAGAGATGAAAATTAAATATGTTCCTCAATGATTTGGGGTCAATAAATTAAGAAGGAAATCAAAAAAATTATTGAAACAAATATAGAAAACAACATACCTAATTACAAGGAAAAAAGCCAATATCTCTGATGAGCACAGATGCAAAAATCTGCAACAAAATAATAGCAATCTGAATACAATAGCACATCAAAAAAAGAGATGCACCATGTTCCAGATGGATTAATTCTAGAGATAAGAATGGTGCATCATATACAATTCAATATATAACAATAGAATTTTAAAAATGATCATCTCAAAAAAAGGAGAAACAGCATTCGATAAAATTCAATTCACTTCATAAGAAAAACTTTCCACAAATTAGCTTTAAAAAGAAGACACCAGTGGGGTACGGTGGCTAACACCTGTAATCTTAACACTCTGGGAGGCCGAGAAGGGTGGATTGCCTGAGCTCACAGGTTCAAGACCAGCATAAGAAAGAGCAAGACCCTGTCTCTAAAAATACCCAGGCATAGTAGTGGACACCTATAGTCCCAGCTACTCAGGAGGCTGAGGCAAGAGAATTGTTTGAACCCAAGAGTTTGAGGTTGCTATGAGCTATAATGCCACAGCACAGTATGTTCAAAAAACCTCAGGGTATAATATGGCACACCTCCTAAGTAAAGTGACAACAAAGACTTCTCCTAACAAATGCAGATAATATAATCTAATCATAGGTACCCTATTATTAATACAGATTTAAAAAAATTTCTATCCTCTCTTTATTAAAAAGTTTTTTAAAAAGAATGTTCCTCAATACAATAAAGACCATATGTGGCAAATCCACAGCTAACATAATACTAAACAGGGAAAAGCTGAAGTTCTTTCCCCTAAGAAGGGGAACAAGACAAGAATGTCTACTTCAATCACTCTTACTTAAGATAGTACTAGCAGTTCTAGCCAAAAAAATTAAGTGAGCGAACAAGAAAGAAAGGGCATCCAAATTGGAAAAGAGGCAGTTGTCAAATTGTCCCTCTTTGCAGGAGACATTATCTTATATAAAGAAAAATTTAAAGACTTCTCATAAAAACTTACTGAACTAATGAGCAAATTTAGTAAAGTTTAGGGATAAAAAAGCAGTATACAAAAATTAGTAATTTAAAAAAAATTGAGATAGTCTCACTCTGTTGTCCATGCTATAGTGCACTGGCATCATCAAAGCAAGCTCAAATGTCCAGGCTCAAGCAATTTTCCTACCTCCCAAGTAAGTAGATCTATAGCTGGGCCTACCACTCCTGGCTAATTTTTTTTCTTTTTTTAACAAGTGAACAGTTTATTAAGAATTAAACAAAGGTATGATGTGATACAGTACAAGCAAGACACTCAAGATAGGTATAATATAGTACTACTCACACAAAAACTTAAATTTCACCTCAAAAAAAAGAATCACAAGACAAAAGAGAAAGCAATTTCACTGATATAAAATAAGATATTTCATGCGAAGTATTAACTCTGCCGCCCCAAAGCCCAACCTCCCAACAAACAAGAGACAGGGTCTCACTATGATGCTCAGGCTGGTCTCAATCTCCTGTCTTCATGCAATCCTCCTACTTTGGCTTTCAAAAGTACAAAGATTATAGGTGTAAGCCACTGTGCCCAGCCAAAAATCAGTAACATTTAGATACAAAAATAGTAGATCAGCTGAAAAAAAAATCAAGAAATAAATTCCATTTACAACAGCTACCAACCCAGGAATAAATTTAACCAAAGAAGTGAAAGAGCTCTATAATGATCAATTTTAAATCCTGATGAAAAAACAATTGAGGCCAATAAAACTGGAAAGTCACCTCAATGTTCAAGGATTGAAAGAATTAATATTGTTAAAATGAACATACTACCTAAAGCAATATACAAAGTCAATTTAATCCCTATCAAAATACCAACAGCATTTTTTGCAGAAATAGGAAGAGAACCTTAAAATCTGTATGGAATCTAAAAAGATCCCTAACAGCCACAGTAATATGCAACAATAAGAATAAAACTAGAAGCATCACACTACCAGACTTCAAAATATACTACAAAGATATAATATCCAAAAGAGAATACTATTGGTATAGAAACAATACAGATTCACTGGATCAAAGTACTAAACTCAGAAACAAACGCACATTTAAAGTCAATGGGTTTCCTGAGAGGGGTGGAAAAGACACTTTGAGCTGTGGAAGCTGTGGAAGTTGGCGAGGAGGGCCACCGGGCACATCAGATGGAGAATAACTGAAGTTCAAGTTCCCACCAACAGTCCCGCAAAGCCCCGGCCCTCTAGCCTGCACTGTGGCTGGGAGCGGCTGGGGAGCCACGTCCATAGCAACCGTCGCCAGAGTGTTTCCGCAGTCGCTCCAAAGCTGCCGCACCACGAATAGAGAGGACACCTTTACGGCCATAGCAATCACTGCCTGGGTGCCGCTGCGGAAGCCACCGCCCCGCGAACAGGGACACACCACTGCGGCCCCAAGATCCACAGCGACCGCGTGGCTCCTCCCCTCCCCTCCAGCCTTCACGGCTGCTGGGAACAACTGCAACCCACGGCCATAGCAACTGATGCTGCTTGTGCTGCGGAGGTCGCCCCGCTCATAGTGACACAAAGCCCCCGCCCCCTTAGCCTTCACTGCGGCTGGGAGCGGCTGGGAACTGTGGCCATCGCTCCGAAGCTGCCGCCCAGCGAATAGAGAGGACACTTTCACGGAGATAGCAACCTCCGCCCGGCTGCTGCTGCAGTTCAAAGCCGCCGCCCCGTGAATAGGGACACACCGCCGTGGCCCCCGGGATCCACAGTGACCACATGGCCCCTCCCCTCTAGCCTTCACGGCCCCACGGCCATAACTCCCATAGCAACCACCAGGGCTTGTGAGGCCGAGGTCGCCACGCATAGTGTCACAAAGCCCCCGCCCCTTAGGCTGAGAGCGGCTGGGAGCCCGGCCATAGCAACCCCCGCCCCCGGGTGCTTTTGCGGTGACTCCAAAGTTACCGCCCTGCGAATAGAGAGGACAACTTCGCAGCCATAGCAACCGACCCCGGGAGCTACTGTGGTTGGAAGCTGCTGCCCCTCGAATAGGAACACACCACTGTGACCGCCGAGATCTGCAGCAACTGTGAGGCCCCTCCGCCGCAGTCACCACGAGCCCTGCTCCCTTGCTCCCCTCTCACAGCAGATCGTTGTTGCTGGACTGGACAACAATTATATATACAAATAAGAATAATAATATTTTCGAGATTTTTTGTGTGTGTGTGAATATCCTTTTCTTGGAGGCACTATCGACAAATAACTCTTTACTTCACTTTCTT
>CAUYON010123967.1:0-19028 GCA_963573935.1 Arctocebus calabarensis | reverse complement strand
AACCAGGTTCTCTCAATGCAGCTTTCAAATGCTCACCACAAATTTTCATTTTGCCAGCCTGGAGGTGAAACTTACTGAATGCAGAATATAAAAGTCTTAACACAATAACTAAGAAAATGCCATGAATGCTATGTTAACCAGCTTGATGGAAATATTTCAGATTGTATGTAAAACCAGCACATTGTACCCCATGATTGCATTAATGCACACAGCTATGATTTAATAAAAAAAAAAGTGACAGAAAAAAATAGCTTATTTTTATTTTATTTTATTTTATTTTTTTTTGAGACAGCGCCTCAAACTATCACCCTGGATAGAGTACTGTGACATCACAGCTCACAGCAACCTCCAGTTCCTGGTCTCAAGTGAGTCTCTTGCCTCCACCTCCCAAGTAGCTGGGACTACAGGCGCCCACCACAACGCCTGGCCATTTTTTGGTTGCAGCCGTCATTGTTGTTTGGTGGGCAGGGCTGGATTCGAACCTGCCAGCTCAGGTGTACGTGGCTGGTGCCTTAGCCTGTTGAGACACAGGTGCCGAGCCAAAAAATAGCTTATTAATCTTACTAATTTATTGGAGAAGATAAGCATTGAAAGTGCAATTGCAGATGTGATGTGCATTTCTAAAGGAGCTGAAAATAATACCATGGGGACATAGATGGAGGGACTTTTACTCAATCTAAAGATTAACTGAAGATGAGAGAATTAAGTGAGAATTATTCGTGGAAAGAAAAAGTAATTCAAAGAGTGGGAAAAGTAAGTGTAAAGACTTAGAGACAAAAGAGAGTATCACATGAGACATTAAAGGAAGTATAGACTAGCTAAGGGCATAGTCAACTGGAAGAAAACAGCCACAGGTGAAGATGAACAGGAAAGTGGCAGATCCTGAAACAACATTAATGAGCTACCATCTTGGGAACGTCACCTCACCCCTCTAGGCCATCGTTGTTCAAGAGATTGGAGCGGGTGGACTCTGACACACCTTTGGCTCTGAGGTTGAGCGGCTCTGACATCTGATGAGTCCCTGTCTCAGAGCCTGACTAGCTCACCTCTGAGGGTTGAGAAAAAAGCAACTCTTGGGGACAAACCATAGGCTGATGTCTCAAACAATTTTTCACTATTCCGTGAATTTTAGGGATGTCTCTGTGCGTTGTCATGGAAACAAAGCACAGGGATTCCAAGCTGTCATGCTCTGCACTCTAGCCACTGAGTAGAGATTCTGAGCATGAATCTCAGTATGGTCCTGCTTTTGGTCCTCTGTCAACTCACACCAATCTGGGCTGATTATCACCCCCTACCTTAACATCTATGTTCTTTCCTTTAGAACTCTCACAGGGGTACTAAAAGCACTTTTCCTAAGATAGCTGTGATGATTACATCATATGAAATGTTCTATGTATCTGGAATGAAAAGGTATGATAATTAGTTAAGCTTAGCCCAGCCAGGAAAGTCATCTGAATTTCACTGAGATGACATTTCCTGATATTCTTATGTGCAAGGTGAAATTATCTGGCCTGAGACAACATTCTGGTAAGCAGACTCACAGCTGGTAAGCAGCCGTTGCCAAGACTGCATGCCTGGTGAAGCCGAGAAAATGTCTTTCTTGTTCTGCTATTTTTTGAACACCCAGATGATGTTGGGACCATAGTGATGCTCAAGAAATAATTATAGAATATGCAAATTAATCAAAGTGTCTATTGGTATGATTTATGTAAACTCATCTCACCTTGAGGGATCTAGGCAAGAAAGCATAAAAATCATAAAGGCTACTAACACACATTGCCAGAACTGATCCTGTGCCCCTCCTATTTACCCATTCTGACTTTCTTTGTAAAATTCTTGACTTTCTTCGTTTTTCTATATTAGGTTCGCCACTCAATGTTCAGTTTCCTGTAGTTTACCCCTCCTTTGATAATTCATTTTAGGCTCAAAACTCTAGCTGAACTAGTATCTCAATTTGTACCAAATGCTAATATTTGATCTTTGGAAAAAAAAAATTAACTTTCCCAAGAATATGGAATAAGCCACTTGTGAATTTAAGGTTCATATACCGCTAGAATTTCTTTAACTTCAAACAAATTAATCAAGTACTTCCCCTTAGAGAAACACAGAATAAGTCTACTTCTTTCACTTGACAGCCATTCGAATAGTGAAGAATATTAATTATGTTCAGTCTCAAGCCTTTCCCTAGAAATTTTTTCAACTACCTTACAGGGCATAGTTTTGAAACCATCTAACTTTCTGATAAATTTGAGTATATAAAACAGAAATTGCATGGGAAAAACAGCTATAAACAAAGTCAAAAGAGAATTGAAAAACTGGAAGAAGATATATGTGCATATGTCAGTGATCAAAGCTAATGTCCTGAGTATGTAAATGCCTCATAAAAATTATGAGATGAGATCTAAAATCCTGATAAAGAGATAGGCATAGGCTCAGCACCTGTAGCTCACCTGGCTAAGGAGACAGACACATACACCAGAGCTGGCGGGTTTGAATCCAGCCCAGGCCTGCCAAACAACAATGACAACAACAACAACAACAACAAACAGATGGGTGTTGTGGCAGGTGCCTGTAGTCCCAGCTACTTGGGAGGCTGAGGCAAGAGAATTGCTTAAGTCCAGGAGTTGGAGGTTGCTGTGACCTGTAATGCCACTGCACTCTACCCAGGGTGACAATGTGAGGTCGTGTCTCAAAAAAAAAAAAGAGAGGGCGGCACCTGTGGCTCATCGAGTAGGGCACCGGCCCCATATCCCGAAGGTGGTGGGTTCAAACCCGGCCTTGGCCAAACTGCAAAACGAAAAACTAGCCGGACATTGTGGCGGGCGCCTGTGGTCCCAGGTACTCAGGAGGCTGAGGCAAGAGAATCACCTAAGCCCAGGAATTGGAGGTTGCTGTGAGCTGTGTGACGCCACTGCACTCTACTGAGGGCAGGTAAAGTGAGACTGTCTCTACAAAAAAAAAAAAAAAGAAAAAGAGATAGGCATAACATGAACAGACAATTCACAAAAACATACTCAAAATGACCCTCAAATATACAAAAGATGTTTAATCTACATCATAATCAGGTTATGCAAATTAACTTAATGCAAATACATTTACACTAAGATACCATTTCTTTTCTTTCTTTTTTTTTTTAAACAGTCTCAAATGTCGCCTTTGGTAGAGTGCCATTGGATCACAGCTCACAGTAGCCTCAAACTCCTCAGCTTAAGTGATTCTCTCACCTCAGCCTCCCAAATAGCTGGGACTACAGGTGCCTGCCACAACACCCAGCTATTTTTTTGTTGTTGTAGTTGTCATTGTTGTTTTAGCAGGCCTGGGCTGGGTTCAAACCTGCCAGCCCCTGTGTATGTGGCTGGAATCCTAACCACTGAGCTATGGGTGCCAAGCCAAGATACCATTTCTTATCCACTGGAAAGATGCAAACAAGAGAAAGACTTTTTGGTGATGCTACATGGGAATAGGCACTCTCATACATAGCTGGTGGAAATACGAACTAATGTAACTCTTTTAGAGTAGAATTTGGAAATGCATAATAAAAAATATAAATGCAATTACATATTGACCTAGCAATTTTGACTCTTTGACCAAAAGAGTCAAAGAAATTGCTAGAAATAGTTCTGAGAATTTTCCCCCAAAATATACCCTCAGTGGCATGTGCCTATGGTCCTAGCTACTTGGGAAGCTGAGGCAAGAGTATCATTTGTAGCCATGAACTCAAGACTAGCCTAGGTAACAGAGTAAAACTTCACTTCTAAAATTTTTTTTATATAAAAATATACCCTCAGCAATATGATAAAACACATGTAAAGTTAGTCATTGTCTCATGTTTATAATTGTCCAGCATTGAAAAGAACCTAAATAACAAAATGTAGCAAAGTTTTTGACTAAACATCCCTATGGTCTAGAACTAATCAGCTATAAAAAGGAACGAAGGAGGGAGCACCCATAGCTAAGTGGGTAGGGCGCCAGCCACATACAACAAGTAGGTTTAAGCCCAGCCTAGGCCTGCTAAACAACAACAACAATTACAACCAAAAAAATAGCTGGGTGTTGTGTTAGGTGCCTGTAGTCCCAACTACTTGGGAGGCTGAGGCAAGAGAATCACTTAAACCCAAGAGTTAGAGCTGTGAGCTGTGAGCTGTGACACCATGGCACTATATGGAGGGTGATATAGTGAGACTCTATCTCAAAAAAAAAAAGAGTAAAGGAGTTATCTATGAACTGATAAAGAGAAAAAAAATTAGGACATAACATTAAGTGAATAAAATTTATCTATGTAAGTGTCAGTAGCATGCTACTTTGAGTGTAACAAAGAAGAAGTAAGAAAACACACATGAATTTACTTATTTACGAAAAAATAAACAGAAAGTATAAATCAGAAACTAATAAGATTGGTTTCCTATAGATAGTGGGAGAAATAGGGTGAAAACAAAGGGAATGTGGATTGGGGGATTGACACTTTCCAAGTAAAAAAAAATTATATAGTTGTGACTTGTAGAACTATATTAATGTTTCACATATTTTAAAAATAGATAAATAGGGCAGCACCTGTAGCTCAGTGGGTAGGGCGCCGGCCCCATATACCGAGGGTGGCGGGTTTGAACCCAGCCCCAGCCAGCTAAAACAGCAGTGACAACTGCCGCAAAAAAGCTGGGCATTGTGGCAGGCACCAGTTGTCCCAGCTGGTCAGGAGGCTGAGGCCAGAGAAGCCCTTAAGCCCAAGAGTTGGAGGTTGCTGTGAGCTGTGATGCCATGGCACTCTACCAAGGGCGACAAAGTGAGACTCTGCCTCCAAAAAAAAAAAAGATAAATAATTAAAATAACAAGGTGGGGAAGGAGACCAAGAAGGGAACATAGACAAAAGAGGATGAATCTAACTCAATTACATATACACTATGCATCACTTATTGACAGAAATACATTCTGAGAAATAAGTTGATAGGTGATTTTGTCATTGTGTGAACAGCACAGAGTGTACATAAATGAACCTAGATGATACAGCCTGCTACACAACTAGGCTATATATGATGTACCTTCTGCTCCTAGGCTACAAACTTGTACAGCATGTTGCTGTACTGAATCTTGTGATGATTATAACATAATAGTAAGTATTTGTGTATCTAAATATATCTAAACATAGAAAAGGTACAGTAAAAAATATGGTTTTATAATCTTATAGTACATATATATGCAATGTGTCATTGACTGAAATAGCATTGTGCAGTGTATGACTACAGTGTGACCACACTGAAGGCTGGGGATGGTGACTATCTAACCAAGCAACTTCAGAAAACTATAGTAGTTTGATTATATATTTCAAGGTGAAAGACAAAAAAAGAAAGAAAAGAAAAGAAAAAAGAGAAACTGTACAGAATGTACTTTCATTAGAAGGTTTGTTTTCCACAGTGTTATAGGCTAGCTATTCTGAAACTACTTTTTGTATGCTTTGTGAATCAACAAATATATTGCGGATAATAAGAGCTAGGTTGCTTTTTGGTAGAGAAAGCAAATGAGGAAAAGAGGGAAAACTAGAATTAACCTTGCGAAGGTCTAACTGGAATTGGGGGCTTATCGATATAATAAGTCCAAGGTTTGAAAATATGTAGAGACAGAGAAATAATTATGAGGTGTGTGTATGTGTGTGTGTATTAAGACATATATTTCATAGCTCTGTTTTCTGAGAGGGCCCAGAAGCAATTATCCCCCCATATCAATGAACACATCTAGTGCATGCCTGTTCTCCAGAAAAATGAACCAGTTCAATAAAATACCATTTATTTAAAAAGGAACTAGAACTCCTTCAAGAAAGAGCACATTTCAGGGCTGGATCAGGGAAAGTACAAGATAAGCTTTGAGCATCTTGTGGTGCCAGAGATTAGAAAAATGCTCAAACATTGATAGAGCCATAGCAGAAGTACTCTGCAGCCAATTGGATGAGCTCTCAATGGTCAAATAGAAAAAAACTAATCAGCAAAATAAATTATAATTTTGCATTGTAACTCATATAATAAAATAAAATTCATGAGTCTATACTGATATAAATAAATAGGTACTAGGGAAAGGAATGCTGTTTCTCCAGTTCATAAATTCAGAAGAAATACTGGATATAGAAGTTCATCATTTAGCAAAACCTTAGTAATAGCTGTTTAGGCAAGCATCATCAACAGAAGATATAAATAGCAGATAAAAATACAATTAAATAAAAAGATATTTACATAGTATGAAACCATCTCACCATAAGACACTTATTAAAAAGGTAAAAACATATAATGAAGGAACCAGGTAGACACCATTTTTCCCAATGGTCAAAGGGAACATCACCAGTAAGGGGACAAGTTAACATTATCTGCCCACTGATCATATGTACTGAGAAGAACATTATATGACTTTTTTGGTATTGAAAAATGCATAACTTAAATTTAACTATGAAGAACCATCATAAAAATTCAGGAACATTGCATAAAATAATTAAACAGTACTCCTTAAAAATGTTGAGATTATTTTCACAGAATTGGAAAAAACAATCCTAAAATTCACATGAAACCAAAAAAGAGCCCAAATAGCTAAAGCAATCTTGAGTGAAAAAAAAACCAAAACTGAAGGCATCACATTACCTGACTTCAAATTAGATAACAAGGTTACAGTAACTAAAACAGCATGATACTGGTATAAAAATAGATACACATATCAGTGGAATGAGGAACTCATAAACAAAATCACATATTTAAGCCAATTGATTTTTGACAAATCTGGCAAGAACATAAGTTGAGGAAAGGACACACTTTTTGATAGATAGTATTGCCATAAATTGGATTGCCATATGTGGGAGATTGAAACTGGAGCTCTCTCTCCCATCATATACAAAAATCAAGTCAAGATGGAATAAAGACTTAGATGTAACACCTAAAACTATAAAATTACTAGAAGAAACCTGAAGGGAAACTCTTTTGGACATCGGTAGAGGCAAAACATTTATGACCAACACCTCAAAAGCTCAGGTAAGTAAAACAAAAATAGACAAATGGGACTTAATTAAATGAAAAAACTTCTGCACATCAATAATAATAATAATTAATCAAGAGAATGAACAAACAACCTGTAGAATGGGAGCAAATATTTACAAACTATCCATTGGACAGGGGACTAATATCCAAAATATACAAAGAAATCAAACAAATTAACAACAAAAAACAAACAATCCCACTAAAAACAATGGACAAAGACATCAATAGAACACTTTCTAAAAGACTTGCAAATAGCCAACAGGTATATAAAAAAAATGTTGAACGTCTATTTTGGACCAGCTTAAAAAAAAAATGTTGAACATCACTACTCATCAGAGAAATGCCAATTAAAACCACAATTGGATCCTGGATCAGGAAAATGACATGGGACAACTGGCAAAATTTGAACAAAGTTTGTTAAATACACAATTGAATTGTATCAATGGTAATACAATGATTTTGATAACCATACCAATGTATTATAGGCTGAATTGTCTTCTTCCAAAATTCATATATTAAAGTTTTAACCACCAATATTTCAGAATGTGACCATTTGAAGATAAGAGCTGTAAGGTGGTAATTAAGGTAAACAAAGTCCTTTGGGTGGGCCCTAATACCAATGTACTGGTGTCCTTATAAGAAGAGGAGATCGGGACACAGACAACACAGACGGAGGGAAGACCATGTGAAGACGCAGCAAGAAATCAGCCATCTGCAAGCCAAGGAGAGAGCCTTCAGAAGGATCCAAGCCTGCCAATACCTTGACCTGGGGCTTCCAGCCTCCAGAACTATGAGAAAATAGATTTCAGTTGTGTAAGCTATCCAGTATGTAGGGTTTTGTCATGGCAGCCCTATGATAGGGTATTATTAAAAAGAAAATTCTACATTACTTAGAAATAAAAGACAAATCTGGAGGCATCACACTACCTGACTTCAGGTTATACTACAAACCTTTGGTGATCAAAACAGCATGGTACAGGCACAAAAATAGAGATGTAGATATATGGAATAGAATAGAGAATCTAGAGATGAACCCAGCCACATTTCATCATTTGATCTTTGATAAGCCTAACAAAAACAGGCATTGGGGAAAAGATTCCTCATTTAACAAATGGTGGTGGGAGAACTGGCTGGCAACCTGTAGAAGACTGAAACTGGACCCACATTTCTCACCACTAACAAAATAGATTCTCACTGGATAAAAGATTTAAATTTAAGACATGAAACTATAAAACTACTAGAAGAGAGTGCACGGAAAAATGCTTGAAGATATTGGTCTAGGAAAATATGTTATGAGGACTTCCCTGGCAAATGAAGAAACACCAAAAATATATTACTGGGATCTGGTTAAGCTAAAAAGATTTTGCACAGCTAAGGACACTGCAAGTAAAGCAAACAGGCTTCAGAATGGGAGATTTTTGCAGGTTATGTTTCTGACAAAAGTCTAATTACTAGAATCTATAGAGAAGTAAAATTAATCAATAAGAAAAGAACAACCCCATTTTTCTGTGGGCAAGAGAATTAAACATAAACTTTGCTGAACATGACCGGCAAATGGCCAACAAACTCATGAAAAAATGTCATCATTTCTAATTATCAGAGAAATGCAAATCAAAACCATTTTGAGATATCACCTAACTCTAGTAATATTAGCCCACATCACAAAATACCCAAACTGCAGAAGTTGGCACTGATGTGGAGAAAAGGGAACACTTCTACACTGCTGGTGGGATTGCCATCTAATATAGTCTTTTTGGAAAGAAGTATGGAGAATTCTCAAGGAACTAAAATTTGACCTACTGTTTGATCCCATAATTCCATTACTAGGTATCTACCCAGATGAACAAAAATCACTTTAAAACAAAGACATTTTCATTAGAATGTTTATTGCAGCCTAATTCATAATTGCCAAGTCGTGGAAGTAGCCCAAATGGCCATCAACCCATGAATGAATTAACAAATTATGATATATATATATATATATATATATATACTATATACTATGACTACTATGCAGCCATAAAAAGATGGAGACTTTACATCTTTTATGTTTACCTGGATGGAGTTGGAACATATTCTTCTTAGTAAAATATCTCAAGAATGGAAAAAGAAAGTATCTAATGTACTCAATACTATTATGAAACCAATATATAATTGTATGATAAATCACAAATATAGTCCAGCAAGAAGGGGGGAGTAGTAAAGGGAGGAGGGAGGGAATTTGGTGGGAATCTTGCCTAATGTGCATAATGGAAGAGTACCTTTTAAAACAAGAGTAAATTATAAATGTCTTACCACAAAAAATAAGTGAGGTAATGGTTATGTTAATCAGTTTGATTTAAGCATTCCACATTGTATATCAACTCATCACATTATACCTCATAAATGTACAATTGTGATTTAATAAAAATTAAATTATAAAAAAAGGAAATTCTGACCTGATAACAAACATGTATCTTGAGGACATTATGCTAAGCCAAGTAAATTACAAAAGGCAATGATTCTGCTTATATGGGGTACTTAGAGTAGCTACATGAGGTACTTAGAGTAGCTCAAATTCACAGAGATGGAGAGTGGAATGTTGGCTGCCAGGGGTTAGGGGGAGGAGACAATGGAAAGTTACTGTTTAATGGGTGTAGAATTTGAGATGAAAAGAAATTGTGAAGATAGGTGGTGGAGATTGCACAATAATGTAAACACATTTAATGCCATTGAACTGCACACTTAAAAATAGTTAAAATGGTAACTATTTTTGAAACAGGGTCTTGTTTTGTTGCCCAGGCTAGAGTGCAGTGTTGTCATCACTGCTCACAGCAAACTCAGACTCCTGTGTTCAAGTGATCCTCCTGCCTCCTTGTCCTGAGTAGCTAGGATTACAGGCAAAAGACACTACACCCAACTAATTTTTAATTTTTTTGTAGAAACAGGGTCTCACTATTTTGCCCAGACTGATCTTGAATTCCTGGGTTCAAGGGATCTTCCCACCTTGGCCTCCCAAATTGCTAGGATTATAGTAGACAAGAGCCTATAGACACACTCAACCTCAAAGGATAAATTTCATGTTATATATATTTTACCACATTTAAAAGTAAATATTTTATTTAAAAAAGAAGAGGTATATTTGAATACAGAGAAAAAAGATTCATAGAGAAAATATCATATGACAACAGAATCAAAGACTGGAATGATATAGCCAAGGACCACCAAGGATTGAAGGCAACCATCAAAAGCGAGGGAGAAGAAAGGCGGGATTCTCCTTTAGAGCCTTCAGGGAGAACATAGCCCCCCTGACAGTATGATTTTGAAAATTTAGCCTCCAGAACTGTGAAAAAAATAAATTGTTGTTGTTTTAAGACAAAGGGGAGGAAGAAGAAGGAATAAAAAGGAACTCCTGAGCCTTACATCTCCTGCCTAGAGCTTCTGTTATACATTACACAAACTATATATCTAGCCGGCTTGGAGAGGATTCAGGAGAGTGCACTATCATTATTTCATGTGGATTAAGTGCTTGAAATGTACAGGTCTGAAGTGTCTGTAAAAGTGCCTGCCCAAACAAAAGCCAATTCTCGTTCTTTTTCCCAGGGGAAATTCCTTGTCCTTGTAAATCACTGCCTAAATAGGGCATCACCAGGAGGAAAGTGTAAACTTTGTCTCCTGTCATCCTAATCCCAGTTTGCTCACTCACTTTTCACCAGAGTAGCAACAGTGGTGGGAAAATTGCGAGAACATTAGGGGACTTGTTTTTGTTTTACATGTTCATTTATTTGTTCATATTTGACAAATAATTACTGAGTACCTTATGTGATCCAAGAGATAATTCATTTAGCTGACAAACATTTGAATGCCTGCCATGGGCTGAACACTGGTCTATGTGTTGGAGATATGGTAATGAACAAGACAATGTCCCATGATGTTGGCCACCATGAAAAATGTACCTCTCAGATCCCTACTTCTGGGAATGTAATTAACTGACACCCCCAGCTGCCATGCTCTGATCTGTCACAACATTCCTGCTGAGGCCACTCTTCCCACAGGTTGCTCCCAGCTAATGACTGAACTTGGCTAAGGTACTAAAGTGGACCAGGTCCTGGAAGATGTTGGATTTTTCTAATAGTGACTCTGGTTTGAGGACTCCCTGGCCTTCCTGAAGCTTTCTTAAAATGTACTACAATCTATGATTTTCCTGGCTTCTTCCTTTCCCTCTCTCTTTCACAAGAGTCATAATTCCATCATGGTCTAACTTCTATTGCATCCTCCTCCAGTTCCTTTCCCATATTACCTTACTAGTGTTTCCAACAACTTTCTTAAAGTCTAATCTCATTTTGGTGCCTGCTGCTTAGAGGACCCCAGACTAACAGTGTACAGGAGGTGGCCTAGGAAGTGACTAACAGCACAGGTTTGGGGGTCAGACTGCCTAGGTATGAGACCCTGCTCTGCCACTTACTAACAAGTTCTTTCCTCTCTCCCTGTCTCCATTTCACTAGCAACTTTGCCTCAGTTTTGTCATCTATAAAATAAAAGTAATAATAGTAGACCAATTGAGATTTGTGGTTAGGATTAAATGCATTATTATATGGAAAGTGCTTAGAATGGTACAGGGTATGGGTCTATATCAATTTCAGTTATTATACAGCTTCATTTTTTTTTTTTAAGACAGAGTCTCACTATGGTAAAGTGCTATGGTGTCACAGCTCACAGCAACCTCAAACTCTTGGGCTTATGTGATTCTCTTGCCTCAGCCTCCCAAGTAGCAGGGACTATAGGTGCCCACCACAATGCCTGGCTATTTTATTTTTAGTTGCAGTTGTCATTGTTGTTTTGCAGGGCTGGGGCTGGGTTCAAACCTGCCAGCCTCAGTGTATGTGGCTGGCACCTTACCCACTGAGCTATGGGTGCCAAGCCTGAAACTTCATTTTAATAAAGGAGATAGAAAATAGATAAATAAATGCCAGGTGGTGATAATACAATGGAGAATACTAAAGAGAAAATAAGGAAGGTGCTATGACATAGTCATTTGAGATTTTAGATTGGGTAGCCAGAAAACGTCTACCAGAGTGAGTCCACCATGTTGTGCTCTGGGAAAAGACCAGTTAGCCAAAGGTAACAGCTTGTACAAAGACCATAGGGCAAGAATGAGCAGATCTTGATTCAGTCAGAATGAGAAGGTCAGAAAACCAGGTGAGGAAACCAGAAGACAAGTGGAGGCCAGAGGGAGGGGTCTCATTCTTTTCTTTTCTTTTTTCATTAATTCAGTTATTGTGAATTTGGCAGCCACCCAACTAAGTACCAAGAACCCTGCCTGTTAATCCTGGCTTTACACTTTCTAGTCACATAATTAAAAGTAACTTGAAGTAGTGAAGCCCCAGACCAAAAGAGTGCGGGAGGCACACTTTGTTCTAAAGACCCTTTTCTTCGTGTTTTTGTATCACTTCATTCAAATCTTCTGCCCTTTGCAAATTTTTTTCTACTTGTACAAATATTGGTGATAAATATAGACTTGCTTGATTAAGCTTTACCTCATAGATTTTTTGGTTTTAAAAAATTATATACACTGCTTAATGCATATAAAATAACTAGATTCACTTTAGTTGTGAAAGTTCTGGTGATTAGAAAACAACAACTCTATCACTGGCAGTTATTCTAAGCAATGCCAAGTTCTGTTAGCTAAACTTGACCACACTTTAGTGACCTGACCAGCAATCAATGAGCCCCTTTTGCAAGAGGGCAGAGTTAGGTAAACATTCAGCATTTTTTTACAATTGTATCTGAAAAATTCAGATAGAGGTGTTTTTGTTTGACCTTGTGTTGTAGTTTAATGTGAAGCCAGAAACTACTATTTTGCATTTTCAAGGACCTAAGTATGTGCTTAGTTCTACTTAACACAGGCCACAGCCTATGATTCATCAGGACCTCTGTTCCCTTACTTATAAAAAGGAGTCTAATGCACATTTTATACTTGCCTTAGGAGCCTGAGTGGGTCAAGCCTCTTCCAGTGGATTCTCTGAATCTGGAGCCCTGATACAAGAAGGAGATTCTGAATCTGTTTTGGGGCACCCCTTTTACCCCACAAATTCGATGAAGGTGAAAAGAATCTCCTCTAACCAGAATTCCATATGGAGAAATGACAGCTAGAGCAGTGAGCTAGTTAGATAAACTGCTGTGCTTTTATCTCAAATTAGAGCCCCAAAGATAAGAATAGCTTTTGTAGCAACACTTGCCTGGGCAAAATTACAAGGGACATCAGTCTCTAGGTCTCAAGCTATAGTTTGGCTATACTGGGTCCTCCCTCAAGAGATGTGTTCCTTCCTCTCTTAAAATCTGTGGATTACCAAGGGAACCCAGAGATTTCCTTGTTTTATCTGCTTGTTGTTGGGGTTGGGGCCCGGGGCCTTTGACTGACTCTGTGGCATCAATCGTTCAGTCTGCTATATAATCAATACCTTTCTCCAGGAATTATTGGAAGTTTTGCCAATAAATATGTGTGAGGGAGGGAGGACGAGAGGAAGCAACTTAGAGAACAAAGTAGACAATTACAGGAAAGCCTGTCTCGAATCTTAACACTGCAGGGGAAGAATACAAGATTGACTATGCTGTAAACTAGAAAAAGGGCAATAGCAGCTTCTGATTTTGGATTACTGAGGAAAGAAAATAGGACTTACCTACATTGTATTGCTTGTAAGACTATGGAAAGTGAAGATGTCCTTTTCCTAAGTTCTTTAGACTCAAACCTGGTTGCTCTTCTGAGTTACTTTTAGAGCCTAGTGCTACACTCACTGAAAGAGAATCTCCGGGAACTCTACTTCTGGCTAAAACATAATAACACAGGCCATGTTTAATCTCTCATTTAAAATAGCAAAAAAACAAGAAGGACAAAATATGTAAAATCACGGGCATTGGATATAGAGAACAAAGGACAATGACCCCTGAGACATACTAAAGACTTGAGGTAGGCAAAGTTTCCCAGCTCTGGTGCAGGATGAGGCCCAGAGGACTACTTGAGCTGGAGGGAGAAAGCTGAGAATTTGATGAGATTAAGTTGGTAGAATTCCAAGTACCAGAAAGAAAACAGGTATGGGATGGGAGGAGGGGGATGGAGGAGGGGAGAGAGTTGGGGAAAGAGAGAGGTAAGAGGGAGAGCAAGCACACACACAAGCACTTTGGAGATCTGCTGAGGATACCCTTTGCATATTTAGCTGCGTATTGATTGATGCTTGTGTGTAGGAAAACCACCTAAGATTCAGGGCAAAACCATCTGAAAGGATGAGAGGTAACAATGTGCCAGCCCCACACAGGGCCAAGAATAATGCCTATTTCTCAGTACTCAGAAGGGAAAACCTAAAGATTCAAGGTTTTCCATTGCAAGGTTTTTACCTGTTCGTATAGATCAAACAGGTTTTTGCTTTGGTGGTGGAGAATAATTAACCCCATGCTGATAACTGCTCCAGTCCTTCCTCCCTAATAAATCTTAAAACTGAAGAGTAAGAATTAAACTCTTTCTAAGTAACTATGTTCTAGTATTATGCCCCAAAGTACTTATAGGAGTACAAAAATATCCAGAACTCAACAAGGTAAAACTAACAATGTTTAACATTCAGTAATAACAACAACAACAACTAGGCTTTAAAAGGAAGAAAATATGATTCATAATAAGAATATAAGTCAAATAATTGAAAATTAACCATAATTGACACATATGCTAGAATCAGTAGACAAGGACATTGACTCAGTTATAATGATTGTATTCTATATAATGTAAAAAAATAACTAGAGATATAGAAAATATGAAAAAATATCTAAAGCAAACTTCTAGAGATAGAAATTATCATTTCTGAAATAAAAATACACTGGTTAAGTGGCTCAAAGTAGTAGGGTACTGGCCCCATGTGCTGGAGGTGGCAGGTTCAAACCCAAACCCGGCCCAAAACTGGAAAAATAAAAAATAAAGGAAAGACCAAGCCAGTCGGGGAGTGCAGCCATTTGGAATTCTATATCATAAACTCCCAGATGGTGAATAAAGCCCTTCCTCTCATAAAAAAAAAAAAAATACGGCTCAGCATCTGTGGCTCAACAGGCTAAGGTGCCAGCCACATACACCTGAGCTGGCAGGTTCAAATCCAGCCTTGGCCCTCCAAACAACAACGGCTGCTCAAAAAATGGCCAGGCATTGTGGCAGGCACCTGTAGTCCCAGCTACTTGGGAGGCAGAGGCAGGAGACTCACTTGAGCCCAGTATTTGGAGGTTGCTGTGAGCTGTGATGCCATAGCACTCTGTCCAGGGTGACAGCTTGAGGGTCTGTCTCAAAAAAAAAAAAATACACTGGTTAGAAATTATAACAGATTAGTCTACAGTCATCCTGAATGCACCCCATCTGATTTCAGAAGCTAAGCAGGGTTGGACGTGGTTAGTACTTGGATGGGAGAACTTATAACAGATTAGACATGGCAGAAGAAAACATTAGCAAACTATGAAGACATGTCAATAAAAACTATTTTAATGAAACACATGAAGAGAATTATTTTACTTTATTTTTTATTTTATTTATTTATTTATTTATTGTATAGACAGAGTCTCTATGGCCCTCAGTAGAGTACAGTGGCATCACACAGCTCACAGCAACCTCCCACTCCTGGGCTTAGGCGATTCTCTTGCCTCAGCCTCCTGAGTAGCTGAGACTACAGACACCCGCCACAACACCCGGCCATTTTTTGGTTGCAGCCGTCATCGTTGTTTGGCGGGCCTGGGCTGGATTCGAACCCACCAGCTCAGGTGTACATGGCTGGCACCTTAGCCCGTTGAGCCACAGGCACCGAACCGAGAATTTTTTAAAAGGAAAAAAAGCAGCAGTGACTTTTGGGATACCCTCAAGTACCCTTATATTAGTTTAACTGGAATACAGAGATAGACAAAAAGAGAATATGTCATAATAAATATTTGAACAAATAATGACTGAGATGTTCTCAAATATAATGGATACAATGAAAATACAGATCCAAAGAATTTAACAAACCATAAGCACAAGAAACATGAACAAAACTGCCCCAAATCATATCATAACAAAGCTGTTCAAAACCAGCAATGAAGAAAAAATCCTATAGGTAGCCAGAGAAATAAAAAGTACATTTTTACAGAAGAACAAATATGGGGAAAAAAGCAGGTGCCCCACTAGAAAAAGTTTAAGCAAGAAGACAGTGGAGTCATACTTTAAAGTACTAAAATAAAACAACTATCAATCTAGAATTTTATAACCCATAAAAATATCTTTCAAAAATTAAGGGAAAGTGCTTTTTCATACTAAAAAATAATGGAAAAAAAATTTTAACAGCAGGTTTTACACCATAATAAATGTTAAAGAAAATCCTCAGGCAAAAAAACCCCAACCCCCACCCCCAAAACATTAATGTCATATAGAAATATGGATAAATAACAAAGAATGAAAAACAACGGAGATGGTAACTACATGGGTAAATATATGATATTTTTCTTATTAAATCACTTTTTAAAATAATTAAATTTTAAATACAATGTGTTGTTTAGTTTATTACAGTTTTATACATATGAAAAAGTAAAATAGATGGTGAGACTGGGGAGAGAGGATTTCAGGCATCTCTGGCAGGCGGGATCTGCCCAGAAACTTCCCTTTGGGGATACAGGGAGACAGCATGAGACTTCTGGACACCCTGAGGAAGGCAAAAGCCGTGGAGATTGGGCAAGTGGTTGCATGTGTTTCATTCGGTCTAATATTGCTGGCAGCTGTGGGTGGGGCAACAGTGGGACTGCAGGCTGGAGAGGCCTTGCCTGTGTGCTTTTTGGGTTTCTTTTGGACTTGGCACTTGGTTGAACTGCCTTGGGAGAACTTAGGCAAGAGTGCAGGGGTCTTTGAGTGTTGTCTGGGGTCCTAGACTGGGCCACCGAGCCAGACAGAGCTGCCAGTGTTTGGTTGAGGGCTGTGAGGAGCCATTGTGGGAGAACTGCCCTGGCAAGCTCTAAAGGCAGGGACTGAGATGCCTTGCAGCCTTAGCCCTCAGAGACATAGGGTGAGACCGGTTTTGGCACACTGGATAAGTGGATAGCCACTTAAGGAGTGATCCCAGCCACAAGTGCTTTCCTGGGAAAGCTTCTGCTTAGCCCAAGTTAGCAATTTATAGTGTCTTCTAAGCAGGCTGAGCAGGATTTAAGCTCTCCATCCTGCGGAGTCTGAGAAATCATCAGAGACACAGGGTCATTCCCTACAAAGATCCAGTAACAACAGAGTAATTCTGCCAGGGTCTGATCTGGGAGAGACACCTCCCCAACTCTGACGACAGTCATAGGCAACAGTGAAAAATAATCAACAGAAAAACTCTGGCAATAAGAATAATCAGAGTAGATCAACTCCCCCAAGGAATGACAAGGTAGATACAGCACAAGATCCCTTGCATAAACAAATGGCTGAGATGTCTGAAATCGAATTGAGAGTCTGGATAGCAAATAAGATCAGTGGAATGGAGGAAAAGACGGAATTAGAATTTCAAGCAGAAATCCAAAAGAAGTCTCAGGAATTCAACGAATTCAAAGACAAAATGACCAAAGACTTTGACACATTGAGACAAGAAGTTGAAGCCCTCAAAGATCTGAAAAATACAGTAGAATCCCTCAGCAACAGAATGGAGCAAGCAGAAGAAAGGATTTCTGACATGGAAAACAAAGCTTTGGAATGCTCCCAAACTTCCAAAGAGGTAGAGAAATGGAAGGCAGAAACGGATCATTCTCTCAGACAGCTCTGGGATAACTCAAAAAAAAAAAAACCAATATTCGCCTTATAGGAATACCTGAAAATGATGAAGTGGTGTCAGAAGTCCAGAGTCTTTTCTTTAAGAGATTATGAAAGAACCTTCCAGACATGCCAAGAGATTCTGAAATTTAGATAGCAGATATTTAAGAACCCCTGCATGACCCAACCCAAATAAGACATCCTCCAGGCATATCATAATTAAGTTCACGAAAGTTAACATGAAGGATAAAATTCTGAAAGCAGCCAGATGTAAGAAATCCATTACCTACAAGGGGAAGAATATTAGAATAACTGCAGGTTCTTCTGATCAAAACTTTCAAGCGAGAAGAGAATAGTCATCGACTTTCAATCTCTTAAAACAAAAGAACTTTCAAACCAGGATCTTGTATCCAGCTAAACTGAGTTTCATTTACAATGGAGAAATTAAATACTTCAACAACATCCACATGCTGAAGAAATTTGCTGTAACTAAGCCAGCTCTCCAGTATACTCTCAACCCTGTCCTCTGCAATGACCAGCACAAACCTCCACCACAAAAGTAAACTCACCCAGAAACTATTTATCAAATTTCATCTTCCACAGCAAAGAAAGGACTAAAAATGTCCACTGGACTTTCTAAAGATTTTTCATTACTTTCAATTAATGTGAACGGTCTAAATTGTCCTCTAAAGAGGCATAGTTTGGCTGACTGGATACAAAAACTCAGGCCAGATATCTGCTGCATACAAGAATCTCACCTTAGCTTAAAAGATAAATTTAGACTCAAGGTAAATAGATGGTCATCTATATTCCAGGCAAATGGAAAACAGAAAAAAGCAGGTGTCACAATCTTATTTGAGATACAATAGGCTTTAAATCAACCAAAGTAAAGAAGGATAAAGATGGACATTTCATATTTGTTAAAGGTACCACTCAACATGATGAGATTTCAATTATTAATATTTATGCACCCAACCAGACTGTGCCTCAATTTATAAGAAAATCTCTAATAGATATGAGTAACTTGATTTCCTCCAGCTCGAGAGTAGTTGGAGATTTTAATACTCCTTTAGCAGTGTTGGATAGATCCTCCAAAAAGAAGCTAAGTAAAGAAATTTTAGATTAAAACTTACCATTCAACAACTGGATTTAACAGACATCTACAGAACTTTTCATCCTAATAAAATTGAATACACGTTCTTCTCAGCACCCCATGGAACATACTCAAAAATTGATCACATCTTAGGTCACAAGTCTAATCTCAGCAAATT
>CAUYON010123966.1:0-28244 GCA_963573935.1 Arctocebus calabarensis | reverse complement strand
GCTGCAACCAAAAAATGGTCAGGCTTTGTAGCAGGTGCCTGTAGTCCCAGCTACTTGGGAGGTGGAGGCAGGAGACTCGCTTGAGCTCAGTAATTGGAGGTTGCTGTGAGCTGTGATGCCATGGCACTCTATCTTGAGGCTCTGTCTCAAAAAAAATAAATGAATAAAAAATAAAACAAGACTCATAGTCTATACAAGCTCATAATTACAAATGTTAATGATCATATATAAGTTTGAGAGAACTAGTGGTGTCAATTTGACATGTGTGACAGACACTTATTGTACAGCATCTGAGTGTCACAGGAAACTGTGTCCAAGTTTCAAGCAATTGCTCTCAAATGATCTTTGAGAACACCATACATTCTTGAAACAGGGAAAGCCTGTATATCTTTCTTATAGAAAATACTAAGCAGAAAAGAATAAAATGAAGCAAAATGTTTGCCATATCAAGTTGTTCAGTCATAGTTATTGGTGCGCTTATCAAATGAGTTAGGTCCCAGGAAACATCTCACACTTGCTATCAAGTAACTTCCACTGGATGCAATGTTCTATGATGCTGCCAATAAAACTGAATATTGCATCAATAAAACATTTCTCAAAAACTTGAATAATAAGGCAATTTATAGGGTTTTGCTATTGTTTTTCAGCAAAAATGTCCTTGGGTGTTTACCTATTGTCCTTTCTAAGGACCAGAAGCTCATCCAGGAGAACATATCAGATTTACTTGTTGCATCTCCTTAGATTCCCTTTGGCTGTAACAGTTTCTCATATGTCACGTTTTTGAAGTTCTTGATAGTTTTGAGGGGTATGTGTCAGGAGTTTTGTAGAATATCCCTCAATTGGGGTGAGTCTGATGCTTTTCTCATGATTAGACTAGAATTATGAGTTTTGAGGGAGGAATATCACAGGGGTGATCTGGCTATTTCATTATATAATAATATTAAGATACATACTATTGATCTAACTCATCACTAATGATGTGAACTCTGGTCACGTGCTGAGATGATCATTCTGTAGTTTCTTTCTTTCTTTCTTTTTTTTTTTTTTGTAGAGACAGAGTCTCACTTTATCGCCCTGGGTAGAGTGCCATGGCGTCACACAGCTCACAGCAACCTCCAACTCCTGGGCTTAGGCAATTCTCTTGCCTCAGCCTCCCGAGTAGCTGGGACTACAGGTGCCTGCCACAACACCTGGCTATTTTTCTGTTTTTGCAGTTCGGCGAAGGCCAGGTTTGAACCCACCACCTTCAGTATATGTGGCCGGCGCCCTACTCAATGAGCCACAGGCGCCGCCTCATTCTGTAGTTTCTAATACAGTCCACATTTACAGGAATCAAAAAGTACAAAGTGCACTTTATTAAAATGTGATCTTCTCCATAACTTTTACCTTGGAAAGGTGTCCCTGTCAAGTTCAGGTCACTCAATAAAGGCATTACAGATTTCCACACTGCTCAGGTATCTGTATAATCACTAAGAAGGATCACAATAAAATACACCAGTCAGGAGCTTAACAGATCACAAGAATATTTGAACTTGGTGCCTTTCAATACATTTTGAAATCACAGGTGTGAAAGATGTAAAGAGACAAGGATGAAGGGGGAGCGATTCAATACCCTCAACTGGCAGTTGCTTTTCTTTTCTTGCTGTGCACACAGTTAATTTAAGAATTGTTTCTCTGAGCACATTGGTCTTTTGTCATAGAAGTTTAGTTTCTCGGAGCACATTGGTCTTTTGTCACAGAAGTTTAGAGTTACAGTTTATAAATTTGTAATCAAATTTAACCTTAGCTGTACTGTTGGTTCAAATGAACACTGGTGTAACCCTTATAGTGACCTTCACTTCCATTTCATAAATTTCCTGGCCCTGGACTTGTATGGGACTAACTGAAGGCACAAAACCATTTTCTCCATTTTTTTATGATTTGAAAGTGATATAAAGGATAAAGTGAAGGAAATTGGAAGGAGATATTCTGACATGTAATAATTATTCTTTATGCCTGTTAACAACTAGAGGGTTTTTTTTTTCACATTTGGTTTCTTTTTCCCACATAGTTTCCAGAGATACTTTTGACCATACCCTGTTCTCACTTTTCTGTTTTCAATTCTCCTTTCCTCAAGCAAGTTAATAAACTTTCCTTCACGAGTTAACAGCTTCCAAGCTCACATGCCCCAGGTGGATTAAATTGATTTTTCAAGCTCTTTTGACAAGAGAATGAGCTATGTTATGTGAGAAGAATATCTCCTAAACGTGTTGCCTTTCTTTACCAGGTGTAACAGATGGAACATTACGTGTCCGCTTAATGTTTTCAAAAAGCAGACAGTATCTGATTGGATTCTCAGACTGATTTACCCTCGTGTAACTTTGCAAACAGCAGAATTGCAGATATGCAAAGGACAGAAAATCTTTCTTCTTTCCCATCGGAACAGAAAACTGCTGCACTGGAGGTGGAAACTTTAGAAACCTGTTCTGTCTGTAGGCAGGAACCTGTAAACAGGTGGTAAGTGAAATAAGACAAGAAGTCAAGGGACTGAGTGTAGGGGCTCCGGGAGGGGTAGTCCCTTCTTGTGATGGAAGCAGAAGTACTCACATAGTTTCTTCATTTCTGTGATTCTTTTTTTCTTTAAGACACAGTCTTACTCTGCTGCCCTCGGTAGAGTGCCTTGGTGGCGTCAGAGCTCACACTCTTGGGCTCAAGATCCTCTTGCCTCAGTCTCCCATGTAGCTGGGATTACAGGTGCCTCTACAAAGCCTGGCTAATCCTTCCTTCCTCCCTTCCTTCCTTCCTTCCTTCCTTCCTTCCTTCCTTCCTTCCTTCCTTCCTTCCTCCCTCCCTCCCTCCCTCCCTCCCTTCCTTCCTTCCAACTAGAGACAGGGTCTCCCTCTTGCTCAGGCAGGTCTGCAACTCCTGAGCTCAAGGAATCTACCTGCCTCGGCCTCCCAGATGTTACGATTATAGATGTGATCCACCAGGCCCGGCTTCATTTCTGAAATTCTTGTGATATTTGGCCAGGGATGGGAGAAACAGATAGAACATTAACCTTAATGTGAACACATAAAATATGAAATGATTTAAAATGGAGGCCATCTGATTATTTTTAGCAGCAATTACTCTATGGCTATCAAACTCTGAAGGATGCCCCAGGAGTAAAGAAACTACACAATAGCATATACTATTTACACAAAGATACCACTTAAGACACATAATGGGAAATAGATTATATATAGATATGTGTTATTTGTGGAATTTTGTCTTATACATAGCAGATAATTGACATTTTGATGCCCAAATTTCCGAGGAATCAAATGACTAACACAGGCAACAAAATGAGCCTGATATCACTGAGTTATTCAGCTTGGACAAAGGTAACTTCTTTTATTTTTTCCCCATATAGGTGTCCCTCCCTCTATGCAGAGCTAGAAAAGACAGAAATCTAGGCTTACCAGTAAGACAGAAAAAATTGAAATAGTTTATTGGCAACTTCTAGAGTGTCACTTGCTGACTGGAAAGCAAAATTGTAAACAAAAATTAATGGCAACCCAGTTTTGGATTTCAGGCTGCTGATGCACATTATCATATATACTTAGGAAATATATTTATGTGCAGGAAGTGGAGTTCTATTCCTTTCTGACTATTATTAAATACACCAACATACAGTATTTATTTGTTCAGAGGTAAGCTCTTTCTTAGGTGATGTAACAAATGAGATTTGTTATTTAGCCTTACTGTGGATTATGAATGTGCTAATGAGCAAAAACCTCTTCATCCTTAAGCATTAGGGAAAATAAATTTTGAGGGATACTTTCTAGATCTAGGGTCTTTGAAACACTGATAAAATATAAATATTCCTTTACTAGTAACACCCCAGTGTCAAACACCATCAAGCACGTTGCTCAGATTATTAAAGTTTATCCATTCTAATAACCACATAAAGTTCTTTAACTCCATTTAAGAAAAAAAAATTAGAGAACCAACATGTCTAGAGTAGATTATCTTCTCCCCATCAATTAAAGCGTAAGTTATTGAACACCGCAGAACATTCAAAGGATAATGTCTGCTCATCCGCTTGGATAATCAGTTACTGTGCTATTACGTCATTTGCGATGACCCCAGTAACACTTCTATAGTAGGTTTTATTAGTTGGTCAGGCTTTAGGAATTATTTTTTGATAGAGTCAGGGAACCTGTCTTACCTCCCATATATGACCAAGGTATAATTATTTTCCATAAGCTATAAAATCAGACAGCCAAATTTATTAGAATTGAGGCTATGATATATTCTTATAATGAATGAATACTCAAAGAACACTCTGCTTTGGACAAATCCCAGCTCCATTATTCACTCATGACAGAGCCTGAATAAGCTACTTAATCTACCTGTGCCTCAGTTTTCTTCACTTGTTTAATAATAAGCATGATAAGCCAACTGCCTGTGGTTGTGGTAGATATTATATGTGAAATAATACATGTGATAGATAATACATGTGAAACAAAACTATAGTCAATCGCTGATAATAGTGATAATAAAAGATAATTATTGCCTTTCATGGAGCTTTTAGTGTGTGCCACCTACTGTTTTATTAGTTGTTTCTTGTTACTAGTAATTGCTGATTTTTCTGTCTGTGAATTTTTGCCTGACCTGAGTTTACTCCTGTACACAGACAGCCTCCTGGGCTAGGATTTAGGTTATGGAGTTTCTTGGCAGGCAAGTTAGAGACAAAAGGGGCATCACCATACAGATAAAATTAATGTAGGCACATAGGAAGACCCTGGCATGCCATAATGTTGGAATTTGCTCCCTTCTCCAGTATTCAATATCTTAATTCAAAATGCTCTAATTGTTGGGTTATGATGCTCCCAGTAGACATTATTAACTCTTCATACTGCTGCCCTATATCATAATTTATGCTGTGCTTTCACCATTTAATTTCTGAACCATCCCATATCTTGTATCTGTCCATGTGTAATCAGGTACTATCGAATGGATTGTACTGAAAATGATGGACTATGTGATGGATGAAGTCCATTCTAGAACCTCCATTGAAAGAAGGGAAGAGGAGAGCCTCCTTTTAGAAATTTAGATTTCATTATACTTTTAACAGTTTTATCAGTAATCTGAGGGAACATGGAATTCATGAGCTGTCACATGGACAAAAGAAAGTATAAAGTTCTCATGTTGCTTTAAGCATGTGATCCTTACCTTCATCTATTCCCTGAGCTTGTGAAAAGCAGACAATACATCACCACCACGCTCTTATCACAGTCAGGCAAGAGACACAGAATCAGGCAACAACCATTGTAATCCAGAGCCTGGAAATGCCTGAAACAGATTCTCAAGAGGCATTCACAGATAGTCTGAGAGTTTCCCTTCTGAGGATGAATCGTTGCCAAGAACAGAGTTGCCAAGAAGTCACTCAGTGACCCAATCCTGCAAATAGCCCCCTCTCTCATTTCCCAAGGTTTGTTTGGTATGACTGACTTCCTTAAAGCTACCTTGAGACTGGTTCACTGGCAAACAGGGTAAAGACCTGGTCAAGTTCCAGAGGTACAACGGATCTCATTGGTTTCATCAAGAACATGCAGGTAAAATGTGCGGATTGCCTCATGACTAGAAGTTTGTTAAGTGTATCTTTTAGAAATGGAAAGGTAAATCTCAGCTCTTCTACTTTCTTTCCATTGGCAAATAATTACAAATCCTTCTTTGAGAAAATGCCTTACAAGACTTATAACGTCTTTACCCCCCTGAGTAATGTTTAGTAAGAGAACAGTCCCAGAATTGAGTTTTTATGGTACGATAAAATGAAAAAGAAAAGACAGAATAGTATTTCTGCATCATTTTTACTGACAATTGACAACAAAAGAAAAGTAGTACACAAAAGATCTATTTTTTAGGTTCTATCAAAGCATATTTTTAACATTTCATCATGTCACATGAGTTAATTAGCTATGTGATTATAATACAATACAATTAACATCACATGGAGATGTTCTATGTCAGGGGAAAAATAGTCATAAAAAGGTTAATGTTTTTGAGATGAAAGTGACATGATAAGGCTTTCAAGTGCACTTAGTACTAATGTTCCATTGCTCTCTATTCCATCAACTATTATCAATTGCCCACTTCCAACCAGTGTTGCTGACTTGAAGAGCCTGGTCTGTGTTAGCCAGATTCTGACTTAGGTCCCCAGTACTCTCTGTGTGAACATATAAGAATAAACTAACGCATGCTAGGAAGAACATTTTCCTTGTGCCTACAGACTATCATTATCATTCCAAGTCCATGTGCTCCATCAAAATCATGGACCTTCTTCTGTTTCTGGTACTGTACCTTGCATTTTCATATAAATTCATTTAGTAAAGAGGGGCAAATGATTGCTCAACTACCCCTGAAATGAGAAACTTATATAACAGCTTTAAGAACCACTGTAGAAGAACTTATACATAATATAGGCCTCTCACTCTCAGGCTGAATTTAACAGTTTTTTGAAAAATGTTTACCCAGCTAGAACAAATGGGGGGAAAAGCAGGGCTTTTGAGTCAAAAGATTTTCCCTAAGGATTTAAGGACAAGAACTCTTCCTATAGGTCAGGTCCCCTCCTTCCAGACCGGATTCCTTCTGAGATCAGCAATGCAGTGGCTTACACCCTGGTTAAGCTGCTACCTCTTCGTTTCACATCTTTTACTTTCTATTGGAAATCCAAATCAGAGTCAAAACACGAATTAGTTTTGGATCTTTAACAAAGTTAATGGGAATGAGACTGCAATGATTATGGCAGGGGATGCAATTGAGAGCTGCAGGTGCATAGACAATTGCATTACAAAAGAAAGGTTTTCTTTTTATTCAGGAAAATGTCACCTGGGGTTATGAGTTCCCCTTAACCTACCGGCACTTGAACTTCAAATTTACTTGCCTTTCAAGAATTCCAAATCACAAGAAATTGTATACCACCTGTTTTAGATTTTCTAACAGAAAGTGAACATTTGAGTTTTGCAGCTAAAACAGACATTAAAGCTATGGCATCACTAACTTTCTCTGGAAGGGGAAGGAGATCTGAAATTAGAAACATAAAGAAGTAACATGGAAATTACATTTTCTTCGTTGCTCAGAAAAAAATTTCCCACTCATTATCCATAGACAATCAGTAATAATATAACCGGGCAAACGTGCAATGCTACTTTCCCCCTCTGGGGGAAAATGTAAACTATGTTACACTATCAACCTGTCATTGCAACACTCTGGTTTTTATGCTACTTATGGAAGATATTTCTATTATTATGTCTTTGAACTTCACTAAAAGCACTGAGCTCTCTTGTACAATCCATATCTCATTTCTCAATGGACTATGCAGTCATCTTTCAGGATTCATGGGGGATGGGCTCCAGGGCTTCCCTCAGATACCAAATCCACAGATTCTCAAGTTTTTGACAAAAAATGAGATAGCATTTGCATATCCTATGCAAATACATAGCATACATACATAACCTATGTATACCCTCCTGTATATACAGATTATTTCTATTCCTAATAGCATGTAAATGCTTTATTTACAATTTAAATAGTTGCTATTTTTTACTATTATTTAGGGAATAATAATAATAATAATTAATAAAATGTCTGTGTAGGTTTGGTACAGACACAATTTTTTTTTAACATTTTTGATTTGTGGTTAGTTGACTCCATGGATGTGGAACCCACAGATTAAAAGGGCCAATAGCAATAGAATAAAATAGCACGTTATGAAGTATAATCCTTTAAGAGAAAAGTAATCTTAGATGTTACCACTAAGTGTTAGATCAGCACCACTTTCTTATCAGTTTTTCTTGTGAGATGGAACTTTACAAATGATATGTTGGGACTTTGGAAGTTGTGTTGCTTTCATTAACTTCTTCCTTTGATTATGATAATTCATTAACAAAAAACAGAGCCCTGTTGAAGTGCTTTAAGAACCAGATGTTAAAATTCTCTAACTACACTTTATTCCACTAAATAACATGTGTCTTTGACAAAATATGAGGTCTCTTACAATTTATGATTTTTTTTTCAATTTTAAACTATTAAGGGAGTACAAATGTTTTGGTTACATGTATTGCATTTGTAATGCTTGAGTCACGGTATAAGTGTGCTGGACTTAATATTTGCCTACTTCACTGTGATATTAGAAGGAATCTATTGATAGTTAATTATGTCTGCCCATTTTCACAGGAATTCACAATAAATCTCACGTTGTCAGTGATTATGACTACCATGTTGACCTCAATTCATCCAAGTTTCCATCACTTCCCCATCTCCATGGATTCTGAGCTACATCTCTATGAAACACACAAGTTACCTAACAGTCCTGAGAAACACAAAGGATTTTTCTATTCCAGAGTGTCTGTGGATGAAATGCTGTTCACTGGGCATCCTGGGATCCTGGGCTCCCTCATCAATGTGAATCACTCAAACCCCTGAGGACGCGTGGGGCAGGTGTGAACTGTCCCATGTCTGGTTATGACACATAGGTTTTTAGCCATTATTTTTCAGCATGGAAATAACATTTTATTTGACCTAAAACAACAAAGTACATATTCAGTTTTGGTAAGATATAACCTTTGCCCTGCATGTTTTATAATAAAAATCAAATGACTAAGAGTGACAGCAATTAGCCCCAGGTTAATAACAGAGAAATCCTGCTGTGAGACATGAACTATGATTCCCAGAAAATCCTGCAATCTTTTTACATTTACCAATCTCACTAACTCTCTCGAGACCGATAAACTGTACCATCAGTTATGCTAAAAGACATTTGATAGACTAAGGTAAATAACGTGAACAGACTCGAACAAGGGGAAATAAAAACCCTTACACTTGAAACTATTGAAATAACTTGAAATTATTTTAGTTTAAGTAATCTGAGTGTTATAATCAAAATAGCATTCACATTGTCTGTTTTCAGCTGAACCAGGCAGTTCTATAATATCGTGAACTACTTTTAGCAAATTACCACCAAAAAGAAACACATGCCCGGCTCTGTTTTAGATGCTGAGGACAAAATACTGAACAAAATAGACTAAAAAAAGAAAAAAAATCCAAACACCAACTCTCCTATGACTTATATGCTGGTGGAGGAGACAAAGAAAGAAACGAAACACAGTATGTCCAATTGTGGAGTAAGTTCAATGTTGAATTGTGTACCTGCTGGGGAGAAAAGTTAGGCAGGAAGGAAGTGAAGTACCAGGACTAAGGGGGGCTGCAGTTTGGGCTCAGATTAAAGAAGATCCCACCGAGGAGGAGAAGGAGGAGGGAGCCGCCTGCGATGTGGGCTTGGAGTTTTCTGCCTAGAGAAAACAAACCAGAGGCGGCCCTGGGGTGGGAGTCTGTCTGGTGTGTGTTACAACCAGGGAAGCTGGAGGGGCTGAACAGAGTGAAGGCAGGAAAGGGGAAGAGGAGATGAGATGAGATGAGATGGGGCCAGGTGGAAGGGAATGGAAGGGTGCAAATTGTCTAGAGCCTTGTAGACCACTGTAGGATTCGATTTTTACTCTGAAAATGAAGCCTCTGTGGGACTCTGAACAAGTCAGTTTTTGCTCTTGAATTTACATTTGAAAATAGTTTTTCAAGGTGGAAAATAACCAATAAATAGAAGGGCAAATTCAGACATATAGAGACAAGCCAGTAGTCATTACAATAGCCCAGGCAAGAGAAGGTGCAATAATCCAGGCAAGAGAAGGATTGAGGTAGCAGTGCAGAGTGACTGCCTTTGAAAGGAGAGTCAATATGATTTGCTGTTGGGTAGACACAAGATGTGAGTGAAAGAAAAGAGAACAGAACGATTCTGCACTTTTTTTTTTGAGACAGAGTCTCACTTTATCACCCTCGGTGAGTGCCGTGGTGTCACACTGCTCACAGCAACCTCCAACTGCTGGGCTTAGGTGATTCTCTTGCCTCAGCCTCCCGAGTAGCTGGGACTACAGGTGCCCCCACAACGTCCGGCTATTTTTGGATGCAGTTTGGTCGGGCCAGGTTTGAACCCGCCACCTTTGGTATATGGAGCTGATGCCCTATTCGCTGAACCACAGGTGCCGCCCTGATTCTGTACTTTTGACACTCAAGAATGGAAAGGGGAGAGTTCTATTTTGTGCAATCAGGAAAACAGTAAGCTAAATAGGTTTTGAAGAAAAATGGGAGTTCGGTTTTGACATGTTAGGTTTGCAATGTATGTGATTTATCCAAGTGGATGTCTTCAAGGAGGCTGTCAGATGTCTGGAGCTGAAAAAAGAAATCTGGGCTGGAAGTGCAAATCTGGTAGTCAGCAGGATGGCACTGAAAGCTATGAGGCTGCCTGACATTAGCAAGGACGAACGTATAGGTAGAAAAGAGAAGGAGTCCAAGATTGGGTTGTGAAGCGTGCCAAGTCTGGAAGGTTACAGAGGCCAGGAGCAATCAACCAAAGTTGCAGGGATGGAACAGCTAATGAGGAAGAAAAAACACGATATGGGAATCGAGAAGCCACGTGAAGAAAACGTTTCAAGGACAAGAAAGTGATCAACTGTATAAAAAGCTATAGAAAGGCAGGAATGACACCATGATTAACACTTGAGTTTAACCAGCTAGAGGTCCCCAGTGACCTTGGGCGAGCAGTAGGGATAAATGTCTCGGTAGGGAGTGGGAGGGGAGGAATTAGAGACACATACAGAATTCCATGAATCTAGGTACAGATTTCTGTTATTATAGGAGATTTGGAGCTTAAGAATAGGTCACATACATTATTGGAAGACTCAAAACCATCTCTCTGGACTCTCATTCATCCCGGAAAATACCTGTGCAGCACCAAGCAGGATGCCACCCCTGCGGGGGTCCCTGAGGGATGTGAGTCACCAGGGGTCTCACACTGAGGGAACGTCAAGGAGTTTCTACTGGAAGGCGGCATCTCCCTACTCATTGCCACAATTCCCCTGACTCTGCATGAAAGGGGAGCAGCTGGGGACCTACGACTCTAATCTCCACCACTCCCAGATTATGAAGTCTTACATTAGTAAGGTGACATTTATTCTAACATCCAAACCTTTTTCATAATACCTAAACAACTGTACTTCAGTTTTATTTCTCCAGTTTTCTGAGTTCTGAAGGTACTTAACCCAATAGCACGAAGATCTCCCTTAATTTTTATTGCAGTTTTAGTATTTATTAGTTTTTACTTTCTAATGAGAATAAAGGCACTTTGAAGGAAGAAGAACTGTATTATTTTGCACTTACTACAATACTTAGGAATATTAAACTTATAACAGGCATGTAACTGATTTTTAAATTTTTAACTCACTTTAGAACAACTTATCACCATCTTTTTGTGTGCATGAAACAAATAAAAATATCTGATATTACAGGTTCTCATTTATGATTTCATTCTTTCACTGATTTAGTGAATGCTGATGTGAATACTTGGATGACTTAAAAAAAAAACACAACTTAACACCTAGCTTATTTTTAGTTTTTTTGTTTAAAGTAACATCAAAGCTTCCAGTTTCAGGTTTTCCATGCTAAAAATTAAGCAAAATGAAATCTGGTGCTATGTAAATAATCTTAACTTTAACATTAAGTAAAAGGGACACAAAATAAAAATAAATATTCACTTAGTTTCTGAAATTAAATTTATTATAACGTTCTTTATCCAGCATGCTTCCTACATTAAACTTTAATCAAGGTTATATGTTATAGATTTAATGGTGCATCACAAATTATTCCCAAACTTATTGACTTAAAATAATAAACATTTAGTATTTCATAGTATCTGTGAGGCAGGAGTTTGGGAGTAACTTAGCTGCGCAGTTCTGTACTGGGATCTCTCTCATAGGGAGGTCACCTCAAGCTGCTGTCATTGAAAGCCTGACCAGAACTTAGTCCAGTGCCAAGGTGGATCACTCATACAGTTGGCCAGCTGATGGTCAGCAGAGGACCCAGTTCCTCCCCAGGTGATATAGTGATATAGTGACCAGCTTCCCCCCCAAACAAACCATCCCAGAGATGAGGTAGAGGCCACAAGGTCCTCACACACCAGCCTCACGAGTCCACCCAAATCACTTCCACAGTCTTCTGAACAGCAGGGGGTCATATCCTAACAGAGCCCGAACACTAGACATAGCCTTCTTAACTTCATTCTGCAAGTAAAGCAAAGCAATGCTAGTTTTAAAAAATCTGGTTACTGGAAGAGATCCTAAGAAAATGGAGTTTGTTTTGCTGATTTGTGTACAGAAACATAGGATGTGGAATACATGACTTAAAGACAACGTTCCAGCTTTTAACCTTTCTCCATCTAAAAGCATTTAATAAATTACTTTAGAAAATGGAATGAGAAATATATATATATATAATCTCCCTACCTCTTTCATTTGCATTATTTTAAGACCTTTGTCATGGTTTGCTCTTACATGCTCAGTATTCCAATAGCAAAGATGTCAAGAATTACTGCTTTTCGCCCTTAGTATGCATGTGTAAATTCAGTTGGGTGCTAAAAAAAAAAAAACAACTAAGAGAAGGGGTGCTTTTTGGCTGATGATTGCTTATCCGACACCTTTTGAGGCAGTGTGGTGGTTTTTCAGGTTCCTCTCAGCTCTCTCTCCCTGTCTCTAACATTTGAGGTCTTATCTTGCTTCTGTTAGTAGGTGCTGGGAAAAAATCAGTGAGTTCAGGAATTTGTTATCAATTCTAAAAGAAATAAAAAGCTGATTGGGAGGATATAATATGTAAATATGTAAAGTCAGAGGTTGGGATTATTTGTCATTAATATTTATTTCCTACCTCATTGGTTCTGCCTGATTCTACTCTAGATTATCAGTCGAGGCATTTTGGACTCCAAGGATTATCGAATGTTTATGAGTTTGTAATCTGAAGAAAAACACAATCTAATTGTATTTCCTCCTTGTCCAAATCATTGCCATTCTTTTCGGTTAATTTCCTTACTTCCCCATGACTTTGTTGATTCTCATAAACCTAAATGTAAATGTATCGCACATGACTAGTGAAAGCCTTTCAGCTCCAATTCTTTTCATCTTTGAAGGCGAACATTTGACAACCTGTTTCCCACCAGTGTAACATGGAAGGAATGTACTCACAGAAATGCTTATCACGAAAACAAAGAAGATCCACAAGGGACTGCTTTCTCTCCTTTTTTTCATTTTTGTTTCATTTATAAATAGATATGTTATCATTTGCCTTTTATCTCTAACTTTGCTAATTTCTGTTGGATTTTACTTTGGTTAAACACAGAGACAGGCACTAATATTCCTTATATTTTGCCCAAGGAGTAGAAGATGATTAATATTACACCAAATTGTGGTTAATTGACTTAGTTTAAAATAGGAACTAATGAAGACTCATAAACACCGATTGCACGGGTGCCATGGGAAAGCCTGAAAAAATATTGGCCCTTTTTCTCAGCAAATATTTGAAAGGTGTGAAAGGAGAAATTCACTTTGAAAAAAGGTGACTATCCCAGTTCTTATAACTTTTAAATTTAAAAATTCAGAATAACAATTTAGTTTTGCCATAAAAACATTTTCCAAATAAAACTATGAAACTTTAATAAATTTTTAAAAAATCCAAATTATTTAGAAGCTGAGATTTCAATCCAGATTAAGAGTATCCTTCCTCAGCTGCTGTGAACCCAAACCATTTTGTGTTGTAACTAGTCAAATAATAGGGCACCTTTGTGTTCAAACAAAAAAAGGAATTAGGTCAGACTTGATAAGACCTCAAAGAAACATTTCAACCAGAAGTTTAAAGTCATTTAATAATTTCTCCCAGTCCTTTTTGTTGTCATTTTGTTGCTTTTTATGAGAATTTCTTGGGTTCTGTATTTCTCTTTGGCCTTGCTATCTGATCTCCCCTGGTTAAAAAGCAGCCCCTCTGATGGGGTGTTAAGAATTTCTGGTTCATCCTACATTTCTGAAAACTATAATCTTGTTTTTTGAAACCATGAATACCCTGAAATAAGTCATTGGAGTGAGAGGCAAAGTAGCAATTTCATTCTTCATCCCAATTACAATTCTGAAGTAAAGGAGAAAGGAAGACAAAGGCCGGGCACGCTGTCACTATTCCATATCTCTTGAGATGATGTCGACATAGTCAATGGGGGGAGGCCTCATTCACCATCCAGGCAATATGTTTACATCAGGGGTCTCAAGCCACCAGGGAACTTTGTTCCTATTTTATGGTGTCCAGTATATCCATTGTGTATTGTTTAATCCTTG
Organism: Arctocebus calabarensis; assembly: GCA_963573935.1. Lineage (NCBI taxonomy): Eukaryota > Metazoa > Chordata > Mammalia > Primates > Lorisidae > Arctocebus > Arctocebus calabarensis. Next base: position 14,022 of record CAUYON010123966.1, on the reverse strand, counting down.
ACATTTCGATAACTGTAAACTTAGGTAAACGCTTGCTTATAATTCCTTTTATACCATACCAAATAATCAAATCCATTATAAATCTGAAGGTAAGGTGAACATAAAGCATGTCAAAAGGTACAAATCAAAGTGCTGTCAAGTATAACATTTCTTAGACTAGGAGATTCCTTTGACGCTAATCTCTTAATGAAGAGAACATGGGATATACAAATATGTATTTCTCCAGCAGATCTCTCGAGAGCACACCAGCCTCTCCCAGGATATGTATTTATTTCTGCCCAGTTAAAAATAAATACAACAAAAGGAAGTAGGATAAACTTACTCCTCAGTAGGCTTACAACTCAGAGGTGGAAGGAGGCCAGGTCAGAGAGCCGAGGGTGCTATTTTGGAAGCAAGGGAAACAGGGCCCACTTGCCCACCCTTCCATGACCTGTGGTTTGAGAAACACAGCTCTGTACGGTTCCCACACAGCAGCTGTTTTCCTGCATCACCATGTGGAGGATGGAAAGTGGAATGGCACACAGAATGAAGTTTGTGGGGTCTGTTCCCTCAGAAAGCAAAACAGGATCTCCACGCTATTCACTTTACTGAGCTCGCTTACTAAAGGGAGTTGTTTGCTTAGTCAAGGAAAGCTTTTATTTGGGAAAAACTGAAGACACTTTAGAAGTATCATATAAAAACTGAAGTAGTCACTGAGTTTAAAATGTTATTTCAAGAATCTAGAGAGATTTAAATCTACTCAGTTCTCACAACGGTGATCTGGAAAAACACTTACAATCACATGAAGTCTAACAATTTATTCCCTCCAAGGGCCATAGAAAAATATGGTGTCAAAAACGTAACCAATTCAGAAAAAGAAAAAAACAACAGCCAATTCCAGCCACGTTTGCAATAGGACAAAAAAAAATCCATTTAAGATGTATCTTATTCTAGGGCTAAACTAACTTTACAAGGTAAAGATGAGAAAATAGGGGACTAACTTCAGTTTTGATAAATTTTAAATCTATTAATTTTTAATTTAGATGTTTCATCTAACTATTCAGTCAAAATTTTATGGCAGACCTCTTTGCTCAGACTGTGCAATTTTATTTTTAACTTGCAAAATCCGGGAGAAATTATTTCTCTGGCATTCTGGTACCTATCTGCTAGCTTTTCAAAAGATTCCAAGCCAAGGCCTCTATTGACTAACATGCCAGCTCCCCGAGGGTCAGAATCTCACTCATGCGTGGTTTATTTGAATCAGATGAAAATTCACACTTCCATTCTTGCTTGGTAATCCCTTGATTTTTTTTTTTTTTTTAAGTACCTAAGAAGAGTATACTCAAGATTGAGCATACTTCCTTAAACCATAAACTATCACTTCCTTTCCATTCTCGGAAGCAGTCTGAGGAATCCCCAAAGACTAGCTCTCCTCTGCCTCCAGTTAATTTAAGTAAGGGAAGGAAATTCTCTCAGGGTCTCAGCAGTACAGTGGGCTTTTTCCTATTCCACCCGTTTACCCTCCTTAGCCACTTAGGGGTCAATTCTACAAATGACCACTAGAGGACAGAAAAGTACAAGCTTTGATTTTTCAAAACAGCCTTCTGTGCTTTTGGTATTCTCTGTACATAATCCACCCTCAAGATATTCAATTAGACATTTCATTCCCACCTTTAGACCTATAGTTATTAAATATCTGGATGTTTGTCTACTTTATTTTCCAGTGAAATTCTAAATACATCAAAACCAAAATTTATGTTTCTCTCATTATTATAAAAATGTATCAATACATTCTTTCATTACTCTCTCCTAGCTTTTGTATTGCAAGGTTATCTATCCACATTCATGATTTAAAATTTTCATAGGGAAGTTATCTTGCTCTTTTGCATTCATGACTACTGACAGTATGTATGCAGGCATCTTCACAAGGGGAAAGAGGAAATGAGGTGACACGGAGGAAAGTGCACGACTCTGCGATGAAAACGGTTTTATTTTCTTGCTGCTTTATCTAAATTTCTGTGTACCTTGCATTACAGCACCGAACATTTCCAGTGACTTAGCTTTAAAATAAACTTTGTACTTAGAATATAGGCAGTCCCCAAGTTACAAACATCTAACTTAGTTGCGACTCTGCCTGACGATGGTTGGCTATTACAGCGAGTCCCCAAGTTACATACATCCGATCGATGTATGACTTGCGATTACAAATGCAGGCGATTACAGGCAATGGACGAAGGCACCTGGTTCAACTTACACATAAATTCACTTTAAGAACAAACCTACAGAACTTTAACCTTGTTTATAACCCAAGGACCTCCTGTGATAAGCTTTGTAAAGTGGTATCGTCATGCTAGCAATTTTTAAAAATAAGCATTTATTAATATCTTTACATTAAAATATCATGTAAATTAAAGTATAAATATATTAAAAAGAGCTTGTACTCCCTTGGTGAAAGGCCTCCAGATGCATCATCTGCTTCGTAGCTTCTTCCTGTCATCACTACATGTAATTCTCTAAAGCATGTATTCATGTTAGCTGGCTGTTCCCCCCATTCCATTTGCACCAAGTTGGAGCTCTTTGAGGGGGTGTTCTAGGAGCTTCACTGAGTAATTTTTTTCTGGTCTCTTTCTTCCTGTCCCCTCCATCCACATTTCATGTCCTGTAGACCCATAGGACAACTTAAAATTCTCTCCGTGAAGCTCTACTATTATTTCTAAAGCAAATAAAATAATTTCTAACATAATTATATTTCTAACATGTTAGCCACTGCACAAACACAAAGTAAAATACGTTTATTCTCATTTAATTTTCTCCAGAACTCTAACATGTGTGTGTGTGTGTGTGTGTGTCTGAGAGAGAGAGAGAGAGAGAGAGAGAGACGGAGAGAGATCTTCATCTTTAGGTGAAGATACTGAGTGTTAGTGAAAGGTAATGGCTCTTTAGAAGTCACCCTGTGTAACATCAAAGTCTCATGCATCTAAACGACACTGCATACTATACTCTTCTTGTACACTTTCGTGGTGCTATAGATTCTGTTCTAAAGGAGCGGAACCATGACGGATATTCATCCAACATAAATCTTTGAAGGTACATCTGAATGTTATTATTTTCTCACCCTAAATGTGCCTGATCTCACTTGATCTCTGAAGCTAAGCAGGGTTGGGCCTGGTTAGTAGTTGGATGGGAGACCTCCTGGGAATACCCAGTGCTGTATGCTTTTTGTCTACGGCCTTACTACCCTGAACACACCCAATCTCATCTGAATGTTATTATTTTCTTTCCTTTCTTTTCTTCTAAGCAGAGTGGTTACTTCACCTCTGTTCCTGTTGCACTTTTAAATGTCAAGGTGTTGGATGATTACGTATTAATTTCCCTTTCTAGAGTGGGAGCTCTTAGAAATTGGCAACAGTGTGTTATTCATTGTAATGTCCTAGTCATGTACTAGAAAGGCTGGCACATTGGAAGAGATCCGTACATGGGGACTGCCCCATATGCCAACTGGATTTCAGAAAAAGCAGTCTTATTCTACATTGGAGGTGCTCATCAAATTGTGAAACATGTTTTACTTTCTAAAAAGTCATTTCTTGTAAATGTATTAAGTGCATATTTGTTTTTCCTTTTAAAATTCCTAGACACATGTTGTTTGGTAAGTATTGAGAATGTGTGTTGTGTTTAGTGTTATTATAAGTTATTTATAATGCAGCCATTCAGCATTTCCATAGAGATAGAATACAAAGTGAACTTCGAAAGACAATGACCTATAGGACTTGTCTCTGCTGTGTAGAGGTGTGTGCTCTTTCCCAGTGGCCCCCGCCCATCCCCCAGTCTCTTTACTGCGAGGTCAGTGTCCCTGCTCCAACCCTGTCCCAAGGACTCCTGGTCTGCAAGCCACATGCTCCTACTAAGCTACTTGCTTCCCTGTCCAAAGGGAAGTACCTCTTCTTTTTTTTAAATTTTTTATCATTTATTTTATTTTTATTGTTTGGGATTCATTGAGGGCACAAAGAATTAGGTTACACTAAATGGATTTGTTAGGTAAAGTCCCTCTTATAATTGAGTCCTGCCCCCAAGCGGTGTGTCATACACTGTGATCCCCTCAACCTCCGCCCTCTTCCCTGATGTTCCTTTCTCACGAGCTGCAAAGCACGTCTGTGCGCATCACTGAACTGGCTCCAGCTGGACTTTGATAAATGCCTTGCTGTCGTAGTTAAGAGGGACTCTTCCTTATGCTGGTGGTCAAGATATTTCCCTTAAGTCACATTGAAAAGCAGCAAACATTTGTAATGATTCTGTATGCTTATGATGAGGTGCTTTGAATAAAGAATGACATTTTCATTAAGAGTATTTACAACTATTTACTTACCAAACAGAATCAGGTAAAATGTCTACTGATATTTTGCACATTTGAAAATATTCGTTGCAAACTCAGTTTTTAAAGCCATTGGATGTTGATTAAGCTTTTTGAGGGCCAGGAGTAAACTTCTATTTCTTTGTGTCTTAATATAGTACCTGCTTTATAGGAGAAGTCAAATTAGTATTTAGCTGTTTGAAAATGTATTTGCTTTAAGTACAGAAGTTTATTTCTTTGTGTGTAAATCTCCATGTACATAGTGGTTACCAGGGTCACAATACAAGGAGTCTCAGAGCTGCTGAAGTTTTCCATGTGTATCTTAATTTGCTTTCACTGTGGCAAAATCACTTTATGAACATTTCAAAATTCCTGGTCAATCTTTTTTTTAGTGTAGGTCCATTTTATTCTAATAGGAAAAAGCTATGGTCACTATGAGAAAGTATATATCAGAAGCTGAAATGAAATTAGGTTTTATACCAAAAATCTAGTTAAAGCATAAAAAAAAAAATGAAACCAAAACTTGGAAACTGGGAGACAGCTTACCAAAAGATTTTTTTTTTGTAGAGAAAATAATTTATGATCATGCAAATCAAAAGGATAATTCTGCCTGGTAAAATACAGGGTGTCCATAAAGTTTGCGTGGAACCCTGTACTTCCCTTTCTCTTTTTCTGTCTCTTTGTTTTCCCTTCTTTCTCTCTACCATATAGATGAAAAGATAGAAAAGCTAGTGTGTGAAAGCATAAAGTAGATATTGTCTTATGAATTCTCATTTTTTATCAAGTATCAAATATTTTATCAAATATCTCTCCCTGATGGTGTTAAAGTTCATGGTCGTTTTACATTAAACAGTTACATTAACAGTTTGGAAGAAGCACGTGAATTACCAGTGTTGAACTCAGTTGAGCCCAGGGTTGGGGAACCTTTTCATGTTGGAAGGCCACATTCATTTAGCTGTAATCAAATAAGGCCACATTCAAGAAACTTCAATTAGATAGACCTAAAAATGTACGTTATTTTGTAAAGAACTGACTACTATGTACTTCATAATTAAAACAAATTAAGACTATTTTTTAATTTTTAAGTTAACCAATCTTCAAGCACTTTGTTATATCTGCTTTTTGTTGGGAAGGATTTAAATATTTGGTTGTAGCGTGGAGGTCCACAGTCTCAGTTGATCCAATCGATGGGTGTTCGTCATTTGTGAACCTTAAGGATGTCTTGATTTGGGTTAAGGAGAATGTAAATTCGCAGCAATCCATGATTGAAAAGCAAGAAAGCATTTTTCTGATCTGTTGCTGAAGGTGTGGGTACTCTACTGCATTTTTCCGTGTTTTAATGGGACCTTCTTAGCCTCAAACAATCTCTATTTCAATTGGATCTTTCTTAGCATCAAACAATAACTTAAAAATATCATCTACTGAGAGAGCTCAATCAATTCCATCTGTAGTTCTTTCGGTCCCTTGGTGGTATCAACTAGATGAGGCTAAGATGCTTGAGCCTTTGATTCTCAACATTGGTGAATCTTTCATTTAGCCAATTAATAGGTCTATAACAGCTGCATATTCTTCAAATGATTCACATTTATTATTCTATTCATCAATGACCTTTGCTAGCTAGGGAAAAGTCAATCCGAAATTTCCTGTTAAAGAAGTATTGTTTTGAAAAATGATAGTATTTTTTAAATGCTTGGATTTTTTTGCCCCATATCATATATATTAGTTTTATCTTGTAAAGAAATATTCAAGTTGTGTTGATTTGACACGATATCACACAGAAATACTACATTCCTATAAAAATTTTCTTTCAATAAATCATGTTGCAGATTCTGTTCTTCATAACATTTAACACTCTGTTCTCACAGAGATAAAATTTTGGCTAATACCCACACTGAACATGTCATCCTCCAATTTTAGTCTGTTATGCCGTGTTGCATTTGCAGGAATGTAGTTAACAATACTTATAACTTATTGCGAAGTGTCACTTAAAATATTAGCTTTAGCCCGGAGATTTAACTGATGCAAGATACAGTGGAAAGAAATAAGACCTATTAGTGCATTTTTTATCTGTGCAATAAACCCTTCATGTTTTCCTGTCATGGAAGGTATGCTGTCTCTACATACACTCACTGAATTTACCAAATTCAGTCCAACTTCACAACATATATCTTGAAAATTGTTGAAGTATCTATTTCCCAGGTTCTTTTGGCAAGAGTTCCTAAAGCAAGTAACTCTTCACAGCAAAGAATACCTTCTCTTATGACCCAAATAAAGTATAAAATGTGCACCAAGTCAGTAGTTATATCAGTTGATTCATCCAAAGTGGCTGAATAATGTATACTACCCTTTGGAAGTATCTCATGAAGTTGTTCTCTTAACTTGAAGGCTAATTCATGCAGCCAACCAGTTTTGGTTCTCCTTGAAAGAAGAAGTTGTTTTCCTCTGAAACATTATTAGGGCCTAAGCATTCTACTGCTTTGACAATGCATTCTTTGATAATTTCTATCCTCACTGGATGGCTTCCCCTTTTTCCTAAGTATGTAAGGAAACCTACTTTGTATGTTGCTTCAGTGGCATTATTTCCAGGTCTCATTACTGCTTAGAAGAATTGTTTTGGCTTTTGTTTTTTATTTTTTAATTTCTGAAATAACCTTTTGTATTGTAGAAATTAAAATATTCAAAATATTTGTGGTCCTTATGAGTGCTATGATATTGCTGAGCCTTGAATTTCTCTAATGTTGAGATTACAGTATCATAGAGCAAGGAAACCATCTTATCTTTAGCAGAAACATGATAATATTGCCATTCCCAAACCTCATTACAAAGTTTTGTTTTCATCCTTCAGCATTCTCCTGCTCTTTGGCAGTATGGGCGGCTAAGCAGACAGAATTTAAAAAACACCGTCAAGCAGTGCAATTATTCACTAATTCCACTGCAAACAGAGACAATGCATGCTTGTCAAAGGCTGATAACAGACTGGCATGCTCAACTCTTGAACTCTCACCAGCCAGCCTCATGCAGGAATGGTACCAGTTACATAGAAGAAGTCAAAACTAAGTCCTGAGAGGAGCAGCCATCAATTTAGCCCTTATGGCTTACTAATTTTCTCATTGTGCTGGTCAATCTGAGAGAATTATTTCCTTAAGACTTATTTTATTTTTGGTACTTTAAATACATTCATTTTCCAAAATGAAAGTATAAAAATGAGTAAATGTATTAATACAAATAAAAGGATTTGTTCTATAAAATTTAGATTTAGTTAAATGGCCACATTTAAGGGCCTAAAAGGCCACATGTGGCCTTACAACCACAGGTTCTCCACTCCTGGTTTAGCTTAAAGCTGCCCTCGAAAGGGTTCTCCACACAGTGAAGTGTGATCTAGATGGATGTATAAACAAACTACAATCTAGTCTTGTAACAATCACAGAGTTTGAACTGATGATGGGTAGTCAACCGTTCAAACCATTTTCAAATTACACAGACGAGGAGCTATAACCCATCCAGCTGTTTCTGTATCTCACTTCTGGTTTCTGTATATCACTGTCCTTTTCTGTCCATAAATGTTACCCAACCACGTGGCAGCCCCAGAGTTACACTGAACCTATTCTGGTTCTGGGGATTGCATATTCGGGAATCATTCTTTGCTCAATTAAACTCATATTAGATTTAATTTGTCTGAAGTTTTTCTTTAAACACCAATAAAAAGCCTAATAAAAAAACTAATTCGAGTTAAAATACACTGCCAACATTCAGGTCGGTGGAAATGAATTCCTATAACTTTAGAAATACAAGATTTATAGAAATCCTTCTGCACAATCTTTTCTGCTTTGTGGTCATAGAAACTGAGTATTGAGAGACAGAATTGCCACAAATCACAGAACTATTGGCAGATCATTCAAGTGCATTCATATGTTCTAATTTCCAAACTAATGCTCTTTACTCCCATATCATTTCATTAACATTATTGAATTTGTTTCTTTCTTCTAAAAAGGAAAGGTATGTATGTATTTTTAAAATCATTTTTTATTAGGAGTTTTAATTAATATCCTTCTCATTTGTAATCAAGATAATTCAAAAGTTTGAAAGTTGTCCTACTCTTTCTGAATCAACCATATTCAGTATTATGGAAGGCCAGTAGCTTGGTCCAGGAAGGTATTGCTACTCTACCACCTGATGGTATCAATTTCTAAAGGAATGCACAATTCTTAACTGTACATAAATAACCAGATGAGGGTCGAATTTGCAAACAATTGGGCATGTGGTAATCACACATGTCAAAACCACAGTTAAAAGACGCATACAGTCAAAACATATTGGAGAATAGTTGGTCCTTGGATTAGAGAGGTTTAGCCCCGTAATCCTAAAAAGAGCAGAAATGCTCTTCCTTAAATAATTCATTTGGAAATCTTCCTTGACGTATATCTCTCTGTGTCCTAGACTTAATAAGCATACTAGGTGACACAGAATCTCCCTTGGATCAAAGACCTTGGAGTGTGCTGGAGTCTGTAAGAATTCCTCTGGGGATTGTGGTCTAGACAGAAGGTGAAGTAGAACTTGACACATGTGTAAAGATCCTAAGACATAAACTCAAAATGTTCAAAAACCAAATCTCCAAGATCTGATTTTAGTGACCTCTGCTTCTTTCTCTTAAAAGTGAAGTGTAGAAAGTAAAAAGAAATCCAACTAGAATTTCAGTTCTTATGACAGAAGCCAGCACATGTTCACTATGTGTTTATTAAATAACTGATGGGGCCAGTGAGATGTGCTGTTCTATATGGTAAATGATATGATGGAAAAGGAAATGAAAACTAAAGTCTGAAGGAAAATACTTTGAATTATTGTTATGCATACATGTATATATTTGACATACACTTTTAAATGACGATGTAGGCAATTATGTTACAACTCCTTGAAAGCACTCTAAGGTTTCAGATCCTCTACATTCTCACCAATCTATCTCAGAAGGTACATGGTGCCTGTTCACTGAATAAAAGGACAGAAGACTGAGCGAACCCACTGACTACGTAAAGTTTGCTGAATTTAAATGAACGCATCAGAAAGCAGATAAGATTGTCAGATATCTCTGGTGCATTTTTATTTGCACAGAGTGGTTAAAAAGACAGGTCTGTCTCTCTCCTAGAGGTTATATTCTAATCAGAGTGCACAAGAGAAATGCATTAATGAACAAATTATCCATCACAGGCAGTGTCTAAAAGAAAAACACAGAGTCAAGGAGGTGTGAGTTTGTGGGGAATATTTTTTTAAGAGTGGTCAGGGAAGCTCTCTGGGGAGACAGGAGGGTCACAGGGAGCATCTGTGAAGGTCCTGAAGAGTTTGGAGTTCATGAGGAACAGGAGATCAGATGCCTGGGACATCGTAGGCTTCAAACATAAGTCAAGGAGGTTTAAGTCTTTCTGCAAGACCCAAGAGTCGCTTTGATTTCATTCTAACTGTGATCCATTTTAATTAGAGGATTGACAATAATGACGATGATGATGATGATGATATAGCTACCATTTTATGAGCACTAGTTCATCAAATAGGGCTCACGTAATAGGTGTCATCCTAAATACCACCAGTTCTCGAAACTTCACATCAGACCACAGAAGCGTGGACAGTTACCTTTTCCATTTACAGAAGAGGAAATGGAATCTTAAAGTGTTGGGCTAACGTGCCCAAGATTGCTGATAGTCTTTGTGATGTCATCCAATATCTGGTTTGTAAAAGATCACTCTAGATGCGTTGCTGAAAATGGATTTGGGAGAGGAGAGAGCGTGAGAGAGGGGAGGCCGACTGGGAATTCATGCACAGTTCAGATGAGAGAGGGCTGGTGTGAGCTGGTGGTAGGCAGCGAGTCCTAAAAAGAACAGGCAGGTATATTTGCATGTGGGTTGGAGGTGGGGCATGGGGGGGGCGAAGAATGGATAGTGCTGCTGTTTAGTGATGTAGGAAAGATGAGGGTTGAAACACGTTTGTCGAAAATCAATATCCCAGTTTTGGATAAAGTCTGAGTTTTGTGAGTTTGTGACTTTTGGAAAAAACTTCTATCAAAAACAAAAATTTACTTGTGAAAAAGGTTCTAAAACTCCTTTGCTATTCTCTGTGCCCTCTTCTCACCTGATCATTCATTTCCTGGAAATATTACCTTTTTTTTAATAGTTTTTGGCAGGTGCCAGGTTTGAGCTCGCCACCTCCAGTATACGGGCCGGCACCCTACCTACTCCTTTGAGCCATAGGTGCCGCCCTTGGAAAGATGACTTTTAATATGAAATGAGGATGTCAGCATGAATATAAGTCTCTATTTCAGGAATTAGCAACCTGCAGCTTGTAGGCCATGCACGACCTGGGCCTGTGTGTGTGTGTGTGTGTGTGGCCAGGGGTCTAAGAATGATTAGTATATTTTTAAGTGGCTGAAAATAAAAAATGAAGTGTAATATTCTGTGCCACATGAAAACTATATGAAATTTAAATTTTAGGCTCCGTAAATAAAATTGTATTAAAAAATAGTCTTTCTCATTTGTTTAGCAGCAGAGATGAGAAGGCCTTCAGGGCTGAAAATATTCACCATCAAGCCCAAGACAGAAAAATTTTGTGGACCCCTGCTCCAGTGTAATATCTGACTTGGTATAAGATACTTGATGACATCTTGTCAATAAAATTTTTCTTTAATTAGTAATTTTCCTCTAAAATAGTGTAATAGGAAGAGTTCTAAGTTTATTCTCTTTCTCTAAAGGATATTTTCTACTATATTAAAAAATTTTAAGTGAAAAACAAAGACACCAAAAAGAGTTAAAGGTATATTTAATATGCTTTTAAAGTCTTTATAAAGACTTATAAATAATAAAGATTTCATATCAGCCACGATTGTGCTTTAAAGAGAAGCTGTGTCTTAGCTGTAGTCAAACCTCATTAGGACACATCTCTACATAAACTTATATTTAACATAAATTACATAGGACATATAAATTATATAATAATGAAAATAGGCTGTTAAAGGAGCAAATGTAGCTAATAATTCTTGACCAAATGGAAAATTACTGCCATTAGGCCAGAAATAATTTGCCATTTCACTTTTCCTGTCTTAAAGATCATCTTTCTACAATTTCCTTTCCCTTAATGGATACAGTGCTACTTGAAACTCCCAGTAGAACATTAATGGGGTCTGAGTATCTCTGCGTTAGCTCTGAGTGGTTCTGATTTGGCTACAGTTGCTCACAGGTAGATTTGATAAAGCTGAGTTAAAGATGAACTCTGCTGTCTAAATCTGCAGATATAGGATGCTACAGGATGTTACAGTAAAACATTTTGCCATAACACACTTATGTGTTGTGATAAATATAAAAGGGAAAAAGTTTATACCATATAGAATTGTTTGCAGAAGAGTTTCTCAGTTATGACAGGATCTAAGACATTATAGTTTATATATTTTGTTACCCAGGTAAGCTGCAAACTGATGATTCAGAGGGAATTTTCCAAAGGAATATTTTCTTTCCTATTTTGAGTGCTTGCCATTTGTAACATAAATAAAAGATACTTTCACATTCAAAGTTACTCAAGCATATTTCCAGATTAAAACCATGGCTTCAAAAAGATCCTAACTATGGTCTTGAGACAGTAGGGTTAGGGGTTAACAGATAAATCCTGGAGAAAAATTGCTTGGACTCAAATCCTGACCCCACTGCTGACCATGTAGCCTCCAATCCCAAATTCTCTCTTCCACACCTGGCAAATGAAGAGAGAAAAATAATAGATTCTAACTGAAAAGATGAAGTAAAAGCATGTAAATAAATTGCGTAGCTCAGTGCCTGGCACAAAGCAAGTGTTTAATTCCAACTAATTATTTTGAAAAGATATACTGGTGTATCCAAAATACTCTTTCATAATTTTGTGAATTTTACACGACACCTTGGCAAACGAAAGAAAGTCAATAGATGTTTCACTGGTAATGTTCCCCATGGCACAGTGCATGTATTTATTCTAATAGAATGAAATGAGCCTGTGGTAGTAGCTTAGGAAGGGAGAAAGGTGAGGACCAAGAACAAGAGGAAGCTTCTGCCTTGCACAGACACTCATGTTCCCAAAGGTCTACAGCCTCTCATCCGAGGGTCCAGCCTTTCTCTTCTCTCCCACACATTGGAAGAAGAGCTATCTCAGGCCACATATTAAATACACAAACGCTAAAAAAAGCTGATGAGAAAAAAAAAATCCATGCATAATATTCATGATATCCAACACCATAGTCCTCACATAACCCTCATGTGGCTCCCGGGACACACCTTCAAGTCCAATGGGAACTGAGGCATCTCCCGCATGCACGTGAGGGATGTTTATTTGGAGGAAGATAACAATGTACTCAGGACGTGGAGTAATTCCAGGGAGGAAGGAAACTCTAGGCTAGGAGGTTCACAATAGGTGGACGTGTCATGGCCTAGTTCTGTGGCCTACAGGCTCATCTGAGCTACCTACGTATAGCAGCGTTAGTTCTTGGCCTGCAAATCCCTGCAGGTAATACACATTTAACAGAAGATAGTCAAGACAGTCTTTGGGAATTTCCCCTCAAATGAATCAAACAGTTTTTCTGTGGGTCATGCTGGGCATTGTCAATGGTCCTGGAATTTTCTAACCCAGGGCACCAAAGGTAGGGGATCTGTTTAGAATATGTGGCAGGCATAATCTTTATGTGAAGATGGGTTTGATATTTGTGGGATGTAGAGTCCAGAAATTCCTAATATTTTTTTTTTCACTAAATAGACAAGGAGAATGAGGGAGTGGGGAGAGGAGGCTGGGGGGTCATGGTGTATGGTACACCTCTTGAGGGCAGGACACAATTATAAGAGGGACTTTACCTAACAAATGCAGGCAGTGTAACCTAATTCTTTGTACTGTCAATGAATACCAAACAATAAAAATGAATTAATTAAAAAGTAAGAAAGAAGAAGACAAGGAGAATCTTTGCTCTTCTTTGAGTGTGTGGTGCACTTCCCTGGGGAATGACACAGTAAGTCCTTAGTGGTCCACAAAGGAATACCAAGGTCCAAATGGTGAGTTTGAAGGTCACCTGAAAAATTTACAGAATATGACTGCTGCTTTCTACTTTGAGCCTAGGAAGAAAAATGATGGGAGTAGGGTAGAAATAGAGCTGGGAAAAAAAAAAAAAAAGAAAAAGAAAGAGCAAAGACGGTTGGAATCCAATCTTATCCCTTATCATATGCCATCTTGGGTGTGGTTCGAAGTAGCATTCTCTGTAAGATGAAAGGGAATGATGGCCATGATATGCTATGCTTCTTACCCAGTTAAATTCCCTGTAGTAGGCTGAAAATCTGATCTCCTAAAGATGTCAAGTCTGAATCTCTGGAACTTGTAAAAATCATCTCATTTGGAAGAAGGTTCTTAGAATTTAGGATGGAAATTAAAGATTTTATGATGAGATTAGCCTGGATTACCCAGGTGGACCCTTTATGCTATCACCAGTATTATTTATTTAAAAAGGGAAAGAAAGGGGGAGTGGTCTTAACATGGTGGGCGAGTAACAGCTTCCTTGCAACTGGGCATGGTGAGACTGGGGAGAGAAGACTTCAGGCATCTCTGGCTGGTGAGATCTGCCCAGAAACATCCCTTTGGGGACACAGGGAGACAGCGTGAGACTTCTGGACCCCCTGAAGAAGGCAAAAGCAGTGGAGATCTGGCAAGTGGTT